>JARQWZ010002444.1:0-230802 GCA_033150135.1 Gobio occitaniae | reverse complement strand
AATAAATAAATAAATAAATAAAACAATTTAAACAAGGACTTTCACTTCAGATATTCTTTTTAATGTATTTACATTTAGGGTTTAAATATAATGAGCCTTGAGAATGTTTGTGTTTGTAAACATTATAGGGCTTGTATTATTCATTATTTATGTATATAGTTACTGATGCAGAAATCATTAATAATTGGTTTAGTTCTTCATGAGTCATACATCAACACGTGATTATTTGTGCATTAGTTAAGCATTATTTAATGCATATTAGTACACACGTATGCAAAGTGTTACTGCAATATTTCATGTAACGTTTAAATTGACTGGTTTTAAATTCCAAAATATTATTTAACACAACTAAATCTTGTGATTTAGCAGTACAGCAGCATTCATTCATTCATAAAAACAAAACAAAAGATTTATAGTAGATTATTTGAAGTTTATTGACATTAAAATGGTTCCAGCAATACAAAAGAAAATAAGTAGGCAACAAAGATCAGCATACTAGAACAAACTGTCAGCAAGGGGTTGAAATAAGAATATAGGCTATAAGAAAATAAAGGCAGGAATTTTTTTGGGGTAAAGAAAAAAGAAAACAAACTCAGCACAACACAGCAGACGCAACAAACACCTTTTTTAATACGAGAACTGACAAAGACTGAAACAAAAACAGGGCAATAGGGATAACTAGGTGACAATGTAACACCCGAGGGCAAATCAAACACTGGCAACAGATGAACTGGACAGAACAGTGCAAAACAAACTCAAAGTCCAAATGAAACAGGGAAAATATAAAAAATTTGGTATATAATTCCATTGCATTATATAGTGTTGATTAGCATATGCGGTGTCAATCCTCATGTCCATGTATGTACTGTAATCTACTTCAGAATGTTCTCACCACTGAAACTATGCAGGGTGTGAAAGCAAGTAGTTTACAGTTGGACGAAGTATGTTTTTTCAAGTATGTTTGGTTCAAGCAAATGGGGTTAAAGGTTTACTTTCATTTTTCAGTTCAGATCTGGTTAGTTGAAACCCCAGCAGACTTTTGATAACACAAAGCATGATGAGACAAAGAAAAGAGGAGTATCAATGATGATTGTTGAACATAAACAAAGAGAATTCTCCTCCCCGTTGAGCCGCATTCTTTTTTTTCCAGAACACACTGGTTTCAGAGGAACAAATATGCATGCCAACATTAAATGCAGTTCTTTGGCAGTACATGCAGAAGAAATAGTTCACTTAGATCAATGAGATATTTGCTGTCAGACACTAAGAAAACAGGACTGTTTTGTTTATTTTCCTGAAGGAGACAGAATTTATGGATTTATCTTTTGCACTTTTCTTGACTTCAGGTCAAAGCTGAACGTTGGCAGACCTTTCTTGACCAGCTCCTGTTTTATCTGAAACAAAAGACAGATCAATATTTCCCATGTCGTCTATTCGCACTGTATTTTGTATAAATAGTCATGTTTGTGTCTTACTTGCTGTAAAACAATCTGAATGTTTCCACTATCTGTTAGTTCTAAAAATGAGGAAAGTTTCATCCTAAGTCCAATGACGTTGTCTAAGGGGAAACACACAAACATACAATATACACTCAGTTTGAATGTGTACATATGTTACATGTATGATTTGTAAAAAAAAAAAAAAAAAAAAAATCTGGGAATGACATAACACATTTTATTATGATGAACAAACATATAGTTATGGTTACCTTTTTTTGACTTTGGTCCACCCTCCACCCTGAAGGCCCATCGACCGGGAACATTGACATTACTGGAGTTTTTGAGGTTTGAGATGAAGCTCCCGTTGATTGATCCAGGAATCACAAAGTAGTCACTGGAGTTTACTGTGTCATAACCAGCCTGAACATATGTAAAAACATTAATCATACAAACAGTAGCGCTGGAAAAATGTTGCGTGTTTGTCCAATTACAGACACCATATTTCATATTCCAACGTTCCTATTGGGGATGAACCTTATGGTAAGAGGCAATGAGGGGACCGGGAAAAGCAGGAATCCATTCAATGCAAAATATATTTTACAAAAGTAGAAAAAAATCCCACAGTGCAGAAAAAATAGTGCTACAAACAAAAATAAATCAAATAAATTACAGTTTTTTTTCTCAATTGTTTACACGCAATTTTGAAAACAGAGTTCTTTTTGTCAAAATATAATCACAATTATCCAAACACCACACTCAATTAGCAAAATTCCTAGATTGTTTGCAAAATGACACACTTCAGTCAAAACATACACACTTCAGTCAAAACATATACACATATTTGTGAAAATGCTATTTGTTTTCATTTAACCAACACAGTCATCAATGATCATACACTATTGCAGCCAGTTTCACACTGCTGTGATAAATAAAAAACACATATGTAAAAAAAAAAAAATAGATTTTTAGCCAGACATTCTTACTGTATGTAAGAGATAATTTAGGTGACAAAAAATAGTGAGAAACTCACAACATTATTCATGATTTGTTTTGAGATAGGAGAATGTAGACAAATACTGTAGGCCTACTATAACCTTACTGCACTGCACAACACTTGATTCTGCAGACTGAATATTTCAAGTATTTATTTCAATACTTACAGTATTGTAAGTTACAGTAATCAACCAACAATGATATCAATTACTGTAAACAAATAAAATCTATAGACAAATAAAAATTACTGCATGAATTACAGTACATACACTTTGACTCTGAAGAAAAGTAAAGTAAAAGTAAACAGAAATGAAAGAAAATGTCATGATCCCAGCCTGTGTTTCCCTGTCTAGTGAGGACTTTTGTTATGTCCTGTCTTGTGTCATGTTTTGTAGTTCTTTGTAATTTTTCCTGTTGATTAGTTCTCCCAGGTGTTTCCAATTTAGCCACTCCCTCTTGTTATCTTGTTAAGCTAGTCTTCCCTTTGTATATATAGTGCTTGTGTCTTACTGGTGTTTGTGGGTTGTTATACATGTTATGGTTGCTTCTAGTTTGTGTGTCCTAGTGGTTTTTGTTCCTTCGTTTCTTTATTCCTGGAGTTATTTGGTTCAATGTGTTATTTTATTAAAAACCCTGCATTTAGATCCTCGCCTTCGTCTGCTTTCTCCAGTACGTGACAGAACAACCCACCACTATGGATCTAGCAGGAGGAAATCAGGACCCTATACGTATCCTGTGCTCCATGTATCAAAATGGCCGTTCCATTGAGGAATATGTGAAGGACTTTCTTGCCTATTACCATCTTGCTCCATTGGATGACATTATGCTGATGGAATGTTTCTGGAGCGGGCTGGACAATTACATTGGCCAACTGATGCCGGAGAAAACTACTGGCTGGACCCCGGCTCAGTATATTGACCTCGCTCTGTGGCTGTGTGGATCTCCATTAATGGTAGGGGAAGTGGAGGGGCTTGGACCACTGTGTACCCCAACTGTCATGGCATCCAAGCCCAAGTCTCTACCCATCATGATCACACTGCCCACCGTCCAGAGTCCAGCTACGTCTCCTGTACATGTCCTGCGTCCAGAGATGGCTCCAGCCACTGTCCTGCATCCAGAGATGGCTCCAGCCACTGACCAGCGTCCAGAGATGGCTTCCGCCACTGACCAGCGTCTAGAGATGGCTCCAGCCACTGACCAGCGTCCAGAGATGGCTCCAGCCACTGACCAGCGTCCAGAGATGGCTCCAGCCACTGACCAGCGTCCAGAGATGGCTCCAGCCACTGACCAGCGTCCAGAGATGGCTCCAGCCACTGACCAGCGTCCAGAGATGGCTCCAGCCACTGACCAGCGTCCAGAGATGGCTCCAGCCACTGACCAGCGTCCAGAGATGGCTCCCGCCACTGACCAGCGTCCAGAGATGGCTCCCGCCACTGACCAGCGTCCAGAGATGGCTCCAGCCACTGACCAGCGTCTAGAGATGGCTCCAGCCACTGACCAGCGTCCAGAGATGGCTCCAGCCACTGACCAGCGTCCAGAGATGGCTCCGGCCACTGACCAGCGTCCAGAGATGGCTCCGGCCACTGACCAGTGTCCAGAGATGGCTCCGGCCACTGACCAACGTCCAGAGAGGGCTCCGGCCCGTGTCCCGGGTCCAGAGAGGGCTCCGGCCCGTGTCCCGAGTCCAGAGAGGGCTCCGGCCCGTGTCCCGAGTCCAGAGAGGGCTCCGCCTCCAGTCACGAGTCCAGAGAGGGCTCCGCCTCCAGTCACGAGTCCAGAGAGGGCTCCGCCTCCAGTCACGAGTCCAGAGAGGGCTCCGCCTCCTGTCACGAGTCCAGAGAGGGCTCCGCCTCCTGTCACGAGTCCAAAGAGGACTCTAACCGGGCCACCTGCTCAGCCTGCACCGTCGTGGGGGTCTCCAAGACCGTCTGCGCTGCTGTGGTGGTCGTCTGGTCCGCCGTGGGGGTCTCCAAGACTGCCTGCGATGCTGTGGTGGTCGTCTGCTCCGCCGTGGGGGTTTTCAACCTCGTCTGCGCTGCTGTGGTGGTCGTCTGCCCCGCCCGAGCTGCCTGCGCCTCCTTGGTCTCCTGAGCTGCCTGCGCCTCCGTGGTCTCCTGAGCTGCCTGTGCCTCCGTGGTCCCCTGAACTGCCCGAGCCGAAATGGCTTCCTGAACTGCTCCCTGGCCCAGGTCCGCCCCCTGCACAGGCCTGGCCCACCATCCCTCCCCCTGTTCTGCCTCCATTCCACCACCCTTCTAAACTGTTTCCTGTGGAGCGTCTGGAATCCGCTCCTTAAGTGGGGGGCTCTGTCATGATCCCAGCCTGTGTTTCCCTGTCTTGTGAGGACTTTTGTTATTTCCTGTCTTGTGTCATGTTTTGTAGTTCTTTGTAGTTTTTCCTGTTGATTAGTTCTCCCAGGTGTTTCCAATTTAGCCACTCCCTCTTGTTATCTTGTTAAGCTAGTCTTCCCTTTGTATATATAGTGCTTGTGTCTTACTGGTGTTTGTGGGTTGTTATACATGTTATGGTTGCTTCTAGTTTGTGTGTCCTAGTGGTTTTTGTTCCTTCGTTTCTTTATTCCTGGAGTTATTTGGTTCAATGTGTTATTTTATTAAAAACCCTGCATTTAGATCCTCGCCTTCGTCTGCTTTCTCCAGCACGTGACAGAAAACTCAAAGCAACAAGAATACTGCAACTATCCATCTCTCCGTTTGGCTGGATCAGGCCATAAGATTTCATCAATATCACAGGCTATGTCTTCATTGGCAAGGCACCGTTGGAAGAATCGCCTTGTGTGACGAATCCACCCCTGCACTGAAGCTGCTTCAATAAGATCACATGCCTGTTCCATGGCCTGAATGAGGGGCAAACGGTCATAAAGCCGCAGGTCATATACCTTCCACCGCCACGCTGAAAAAAATTCTTCTATAGGATTCAGGAAGGGGGAGTATGGGGGAAGGTATAAAACTTCAAAATCAGGGTGATCATGGAACCAGTTCTGGACCAGAGCAGCCCGATGAAATGAGACATTGTCCCAAACGACAATGTACCACATCTGGTCCACTTGGTGTAATGCTGTGACAATCTCATGCATTCGGTCAAGAAATGCAAGTATCAGATTTGCATTATAGGGTCCCAGATTTGCATGGTGGTGGAGGACCCAATTTTGTGTGATAGCAGCGCAAAGGGTGATGTTACCCCCTCGCTGCCCTGGCACATTGGTGATTGCCCTGTGCCCAATTACATTTCTCCCTCTTCTTCTTGTTTTTGCAAGGTTAAATCCAGCCTCATCCACATATATAAATTCATGTTGAATTTCAGCAGCATCCATTTGCAAGACTCTCTGAAACACATTAAAGAAAATAGGATGCTATTCAATATCTATAGCACAGTATTTTTTTTGTGACAGAACATTATGAGCAGTGCATGATACCACACCATAGTCAGATGAACAATGCATACCTCCACATACTCATTGCGCAGATGTTTCACTCTCTCTGAATTTCTGTCAAATGGTACCCGATACAGTTGCTTCATGTTTATTTGATTTTTCTTTAGGATTCGACCTAATGTTGACAGAGAGACTCGTTGGATGTTATTGAAAATTTTGTCATCATTGATGATATTGGCTTGGATTTCTCGTAGCCTGATACAATTATTGGCCAAAACCATGTTCACAATGGCGGCCTCTTGTGCACGACTAAACATAGGGCCCCTTCCACCTTGGTGTCCTCGACCCTCAATCCTATGTAAAAAAAAAGATATATATATATATATATATATAGAGATATATAATCAAATATACTGTCAAATGTCACAGTAAACAATATTGATTATACAAGCTTCAGTTTCAATGTATACTGTGTGGTTAGCTTACCTGTTTTGTCGATGAAATGTCCGAATTACTGACGCAACAGTATTTCTGCTGAGATTTGGTTGAACTCTTTGTCCAGCTTCCATCAGTGTCAGTCCATGGTTGATAACATGGTCAATAAGTGTTGCACGGATTTCTCGAGTCAAATTTGGTCCTCGTCTTCTTTGTTCAGGTTCTATCACCTCTTCAAGTCCTTCTCTACCTCTTCCTCTACCTAGGTGTCCTCCTCTACCTCCTTCTCCTCTTCCTCTTCCTCCTTCTCCTCTTCCTCTACCTCCTTCTCCTCTTCCTCTACCTCCTTCTCCTCTACCTCTACCTCTACCATCTCCTCTTTGAGCTCCCCCTCTCATTCTCACTCTTCTACTTCTTCTAATTCCTTCCATTTTTGTTGAAGACAGGTGAACTCACCTGCTGCCTTTTATAGCACACCTGAGTGCTGCGTTTTCAAAGTAGCACATGTGTGCTTCCACACCTGGTAGATGTGTTTATCCAATTCGTTCATTAGTGTGGTAATTGGCAATCCGGTGTTTTGTAATTACAAGGAAGTAACCTCACAATCCTTATCTGTGTCTAAGGTGTGAAAATGTGTGTACAGTTTTACAAATCACTGTGTGTAATGTTTTGCAAAAAGGGTGAAGCAGACATTGTGTGTAATGTTGTGCAAATCTGTGGAGGTGTTTTGCTCATTGGAGTAAAGTTTTGCTAATTGTGTGGAAATTTTAATTTTAGTGTGTAAACAATCGTAAAAAACTGTATTTAATAAACTATACAGTGCAGGAAACACGTTCGTGCCAACAGTCTATTGTTGAACCACATAGACTAAAGTGGCGGTACTAAAGTTGTACGATTTGTCTAAACCTCAGTGACAGCTAGGTTTAGGAGAGGTCATCAGCCCTCTCGTAAAAAATGTGCGAACTGCCGTGAGATCGGGTTGGAAGGACTCCAAAGCTAACAGTTCACCAGCCCAAAAGCTGGCTTATCAAACATGAGGAAGTAACTATACATATGGTCAATTGGAGTAACGCAGGCTGCAGCTGACAACAGTGGGCGGGGCTTCAATGACATCAACAGTATCATAGGGTTCCCTTTCGTTCAGTCACTACGACGTACGTTAGTGACTAACGAATGGGGGTTTCGCTTAGAAGCCAATCATCTTCTTCGTATTCAACAGCGCCCAATGGCAGTGCCAATGCCATGGGCATGCGGAATTTGCATGCGTAACTCCGCCCCACCTCGTGGGTATATAAGGAAGTACGCTGGCAACATCGCATTATGTTTCTGCTTTGGAGCCAAGAGGATCTCTTCACTCCTACAAGCCTGATCTGAGTCTTCGACAGCTTTTCGAGACGAGCAGCTTTCCAGAGGCGTTGGTGTTACGGCGCGTTCCAGTGATCTTCATACTTCCTGCTCTGCTGATCTGCGCAGTGGTCTGCTGACAGCTGGTGTGTTGGTCCCTGGGCGCTTCGGCGTTCTCTGCGAGGCTTTCCTCTCATAAAAGAGCTTACACGTGACGCGTCCTTTTCAGGATGTCTCGTCCGTGTACTTCTGGGTGTGGTCGGTTGCTTTCCTCCTCTGATGGGCACGAACACTGTCTGGTATGTTTGGGCTTTCAGCATGCTCAGACAGCGTTCGCGGATGCGTCATGTTCTCACTGCGGGAACATGACCATCGCAGTGTTGCGGTCAAGACTCCATGACCTTTGTAATAAAGTGAGAGTCCCCTCTACCACACCCCGATCTACTGAGTCCCAGAGGCCCAGTACTTCGGCTGGTGGTCAGGGTGACCTGACGGTTACGGTGTGGAACAAAGCCCCGACGCTCATGCCTCGGGCCACACCCCCGTCTTGCACACTGCAACCCGCGAGTGTTCAGACGCAGATCGCGGGGCCGGCTCCGGCCCCCCCGCGCATCTCGTTTGGCGCTCCGGAGGAGGATGCGATGTCGATCACCGCATCAAAAGGTGGGCTCGAGTCCTCTGGAGATGATGACTCGGCTGTGCTGCCGCCTTCGGGTGTGCCAGCATTGCCCGAGTCAGATCCAGAGCTGACAGCCATGTTGTCTCGGGCAGCCGCGAGCTTAGGGATAGAGTGGTACCCTCCACCCTGTCCCGAACGTTCAAGGCTCGATGATTGGTTTTTGGGGGCCCGCGCTGACAACCGTCAGTCCCCGCCCTCAATACCTTTCTTTCCCGAGCTGCATGAGGAACTCACGCGGTCCTGGAAGTCCCCTTTTTTCTTCCCGTGACCGTTCGGTGACTTCCTCCGCCTTCTCCATCCTCGATGGGGCGGCAGCTCAAGGGTACACTGGGATCCCTCCAGTTGAACGTTCTGTTGCGATGCAACTGTGTCCTCAGAGCGCTTCAACCTGGCGTGGTGATCCTAAGCACCCCTCCAAAGCCTGTCGATTCACATCAACCTTGGTGTCGAAATCGCACAGAGCCGCGGGGCAGGCTGCCGCTTCGCTGCATGCCATGGCGATCCTCCAGGTCTACCAGGCCAGGATCCTCAAGGACATGCACGAGGGTGGAGTTGATCCGGGGCTCTTAAATGAGCTGCGTGCCGCCACCGACCTCGCTCTCCGGGCGACGAAGGTGACCGCACGCTCCCTGGGTCAAGTGATGTCCACAAATGTGGTCCAGGAGCGTCATCTGTGGCTGAACCTGGCCGATATGCGGGACACCGAGCGGACCCGGTTCCTCGATGCCCCCATATCCCAGGCCGGCCTCTTCGGCGGGGCGGTTGAGGACTTCGCCCAACAGTTCTCAATCGCCCAGAAGCAGACTGAGGCTATTAAGCACGTACTGCCCCGGCGGCCAGCTGCTGCCTCCACCCAGCCGCCGGCGCAGTCAACTCAGTCTGCTCCACGCCGAGGACGCCCTCCTAAGGCTCCCGCCCCTCCCACCCGGTCCAAGCAGCAGCCTTCACCCGGGCCGGGTCGCGGAGGAAGCCGTAGGAAGGCGTCCAAGTCCCCTCAGGCCGCCCCGCGCCCCGCTAAACGCCAGGCCAAGCGGCGCTCCTGAGACGGACGGCTCAGGGATGGGAAATTCTTTCGAGGAGATGGTAGCAGGACCACTCCCCCGGGTCAGCAGCACCCTATGTTGGTCAAAGAAAGAATTAACACTCCCATCCCTGAGCCCGCAGAGTCCGGTGATGACGGTGCGCGCCACCCACGGGTCCCGCCACTCGCATCCCACTCTGTCGCCAGCCTCCTGGCAGAGCAGACCCCAGTGGAACGTGCGTCCTTCCCTGGTCTCCTCTGTCAGGACGCAGCTGTCAACCGTGCCCCCGCACCGGGACGCCCCACAGCCTCCCATGTCCGGGCCGGTGACGCTGCATCGCTGCAAGCCCACACCGGGTACGTCTGTACACCGTATGACCCCGCTGGTGCAGTTTCTGGATGTCTGGCTTCAGCTTCCAGGGCTGTCCCGCTGGGTCGAGCGGACCGTCAGGCGCGGCTATGCGATTCAGTTCGCACGGGTTCCTCCCTGCTTCCAGGGAGTCCGTTCCACCATGATCGGGGCCAACGCCCCCGTCATGCGAGCGGAGATTGCCACCCTATTGGCGAAGGGTGCGATCGAACCTGTCCCTCCAGCCGAGATGAATTACGGGTTTTACAGCCCGTACTTCATTGTACCCAAAAAGACCGGTGGGCTACGGCCAATCCTGGACCTGCGCATCTTGAACCGTTACCTTCACCGGTTTCCGTTCAAGATGTTGACAGCGAAACGCCTTTTCGAATGCGTTCGTCCACACGATTGGTTTGCAGCGATCGACCTGAAGGACGCCTACTTCCATGTCTCCATTTTGCCTCGACACAGACCGTTCCTACGGTTTGCTTTCGAGGGGCGGGCATATCAGTACGCAGTTCTACCATTCGGGCTATCTCTGTCCCCTCGCGTCTTTACGAAGATTGCCGAGGCAGCCCTTGCGCCCCTTCGGCAGCACGGGGTCCGCATTCTGAATTACCTCGACGACTGGCTCATACTGGGTCCCTCTCGAGAGCAGGTTTGCGGACACAGAGATCTGGTGCTCCATCACCTAGCCCGTCTGGGCCTTCGGGTCAACTGGGAGAAGAGCAAACTTTGCCCCGCGCAGAGGATCTCTTTTCTCGGTATGGATATCGACTCGGTCGCCATGTGCGCGCAGCTTTCGAGCGAGCGCGCGCAGTCTCTGCTGACTGCCCTTCGACAAGTCGAGGGCCAGAGTGCGGTTCCACTGAAACATTTTCAGAGGCTCCTGGGGCATATGGCATCTGCAGCCGCGGTAACGCCGCTCGGATTGCTTCATATGAGACCGCTTCAGCACTGGCTACGCGATCGAGTCCCGAGATGGGCATGGCGGTCTGGCACGCTCCGGGTCCAAGTGACTCGGGCCTGCTTACAGACACTCACCCCGTGGTCGAACCTCAAGTTTCTACGGACCGGAGTGTCCTTAGAACGAGCTTCCAGGCATGTTGTTGTGACAACAGATGCATCATCCACGAGCTGGGGTGCCATGTGCAATGGACAAGCAGCCGCGGGCTCCTGGACAGGACCCCAGCGCCTTCTGCATGTCAATTGCCTCGAGTTACTGGCAGTACGGTTCGCCCTGCACCGCTTCCGAGCGTTGCTGAGGGGTCAACATGTGCTAGTCAGGACAGACAACACGGCCGTAGTAGCGTACATCAACCACCAGGGCGGTCTACGCTCCCACCGTATGTCTCAACTCGCCCGCCATCTCGTTTTGTGGAGTCAGAAGCGCCTGAGGTCCCTTCGTGCTGTCCACATCCCGGGAGACCTGAACTGTGCAGCCGACGAGCTCTCACGGTTTCAGCCTCTCCCCGGAGAGTGGAGACTCCACCCCCAGACGATCCAGCTGATATGGGAACGGTTCGGCGACGCACAGGTAGATCTGTTTGCCTCCCAGGACTCTTCCCATTGCTCCCTGTATTATTCCCTGACCGAGGGCACCCTCGGCACGGATGCACTGGCGCACAGCTGGCCGTCAGGGCTACGCAAGTATGCGTTTCCCCCAGTGAGCCTTCTTGCACGGGTACTGTGCAAGATCAGGGAGGACAAGGAGCAGGTCATGTTGGTCGCCCCGTACTGGCACGGCCAGACCTGGTTCCCCGAACTCTTACTCCTTGCGACAGCCCCTCCCTGGCCTATTCCTCTGAGACCGGACCTCCTTACTCAGAGACGGGGCACCTTTTGGCACCCGCGTCCAGCGTTCTGGAAGCTCCACGTGTGGCTTCTGGACGGGACACGGTAGGTTTGAGTAGCCTTCCACCTGCGGTGGTCGCTACCATCACTTCCGCTAGAGCTGAGTCTACTCGACGTCTCTATGCGTTGAAGTGGAACCTCTTCGTCACATGGTGCTCTTCCCGCCAAGAAGACCCCTGGAAATGCCCGATCGGGTCCGTGCTATTGTTTCTCCAGGAGGGGGTGGAGCGAAGGCTGTCTCCCTCCACCCTTAAAGTTTACGTGGCCGCAATATCTGCCTACCACGATCTCCTGGGAGACAAAAAGGTAAGTCAGCACGACCTGGTCATCAGGTTCCTGAGGGGAGCGAGGAGACTGAATCCTCCTCGCTCTCCTCTCGTTCCCTCTTGGGACCTCTCAGTAGTCTTAAGTGCTCTGCAGAGGCCTCCCTTTGAGCCTTTGCGGTCGGCCGAGATTAAGTTCTTGTCTATGAAGACGGCTCTGCTGACCGCATTGGCCTCGCTTAAGAGGGTCGGGGACCTGCAAGCATTTTCGGTTGACGAAGCGTGCCTTGAGTTCGGGCCGGCTAACTCTCACGTGATCCTGAGACCCCGGCCCGGATATGTGCCCAAGGTTCCTACCACTCCGTTCCGAGATCAGGTGGTGAACCTGCAAGCGCTGCCTTTGGAGGAGGCAGACCCAGCCTTGGCATTGCTCTGTCCAGTACGCGCTCTCCGCGCCTACGTAGACATGACGCAGTGTTTCAGGACCTCAGACCAGCTCTTTGTCTGTTATGGTGGAGAGCGGAAGGGAAGTGCTCTCTCAAAGCAGAGGTTGTCTCACTGGGTGGTGGACACCATTGTTTTGGCTTACCAGCAGCAAGGCTGACCATGTCCCCTTGGTGTGAGGGCACACTCCACCCGGAGTGTGGCCTCCTCTTGGGCTCTAGCGCATGGCGCCTCGCTAACAGACATCTGCAGAGCTGCAGGCTGGGCGACACCCAACACATTCGCCAGATTCTACAATCTCCGAGTGGAGCCAGTGTCCGACTTTGTACTCGCCCCCCCGAGGGGCCGGTAATGGACCAGGCTCAGGTGTCTTCGCTTGCTCGCCATTCCACTCCCAGGACTGGATACGTGCGATATTTTCCTCAGGTGAGCTCCCCGAGAGCCCTGAGCTCCTCCAGCACTGCTTACGCCGACATCAGTTCAGTCTGCCCTTTCGAGCCCAGACCCTCATGTCCGGCCAGGTGCTCCGTGTGCATGGTTCCCCTCCGGCGACCCCCACACGAGTATTCCCACCGTAAGCCTCCTCAGTGAGCAGGTGTCTTTCCCTTGGCAAGTCCCTGCCACACCTAGGGTTAAAAATCCACCTTCGGCTGGTACCCTAGAGATCTTCCATATGCAGCCCTTAGCGGGTCATATGTGTATTCTCTAAGTCCTCCCCACGGGTAGGCATCTTGGCATTCCCTCACTGGGATATGCTTCCCAGTGTACCTTGGTAATCCTGTGATAAGTGGGAGTCCTAGGGCCTTAAGTGGCGGGATCTCACACTTACGCAGGGCACTGGATGACAGCTGAGTGGCGCTGTTGTACAGGATCCCCCATTCGTTAGTC
This sequence comes from Gobio occitaniae, assembly GCA_033150135.1. Classification (NCBI taxonomy): domain Eukaryota; kingdom Metazoa; phylum Chordata; class Actinopteri; order Cypriniformes; family Gobionidae; genus Gobio; species Gobio occitaniae. The sequence continues at coordinate 217,702 of JARQWZ010002444.1, read as the reverse complement.
ACTAACGTACGTCGTAGTGACTGAACGAAAGGGAACGTCCGGTTACGTATGTAACCCTCGTTCCCTGAGGAGGGAACGGAGACGTACGTTTCCTTAGCCACGTCAGCTGTGCTGCCTGGAACGCGGAGTTCAGTCTTGGCTCCTGCAGCAGTAACATAATGCGATGTTGCCAGCGTACTTCCTTATATACCCACGAGGTGGGGCGGAGTTACGCATGCAAATTCCGCATGCCCATGGCATTGGCACTGCCATTGGGCGCTGTTGAATACGAAGAAGATGATTGGCTTCTAAGCGAAACCCCCATTCGTTAGTCACTAACGTACGTCTCCGTTCCCTCCTCAGGGAACGAGGGTTACATACGTAACCGGACGATTTTCAACAAGAACAAAAACAATGCAAGAGTGGCTTATGGACAACTCTGCAAATATCCTTGAGTGGACCAGTCAGAGCCCAAACTTGAACAAACTCTCAAACTCCCGCTGCAGCAGCGTTTATTCCTGCCTTGTAAATGCATTTAAATTCCTGATATTTTTTATAACTATCTCTTCATCATCAATAAAGAAGTAAATTCTCTCTTGTGAGAAGTGCATCACATTGACTCTCAATGTTCCGTGTGATTGGCTGTTCGCTGCACGACACACTTTCAGAGTTAAATCGCAAACTTTGGATCAAACCCTGAGTTTCACAAAGGACGTTTATACCAAGCATTGTGAGCCCGCTGAACCTGATCTAAACCAGGTTGGATATGTATGGTTTTCTCAACTCTAAACTTACTTTGAAACTCAGAGTTTGTTCAACAAGCTTCATGCAACAGGCCTCTGGAGACAAATGGCAGAAAATCATACAGAAAACGATGGATGCATCATACCCAAGATTTGAGGCTGTAAAGGTGCTTCAACTAAGTGCTGAGTCAAGGGTAGAAATACTTATGCAATGTACTTATTTCAGTTTTTCTTTTTTAATAAATTTGTAAAGTTGAAACAAATCAGTTTTTTTTGTCATTAAGTTGTAGGGAGTATAGAGTGATGTGAAAAATTAAGGGGTATGAATACTTTCACAAGGCACTGTATATACAGTACATTTACTGTAATAGAGTATTGAATAGTAACATTTTGTTCTTAACAGATGTTTATTTTACCTCCACTGGATGTCCTGTTGCAGCAATGTCACCATAATTCATCAGAATAAATGAAACATTACTGCCTGAAACTAAAACCACTTGAAACGATGTTTCCTGCAAAGATTGAAAAAACATCATGTTTAAACTTAGCGTTCACTGTTTAAGAGCATTACTGACTGACCTCATTTTTACAGTTTTAATTTATTATATTTTTTTCTGTCACTGTCATTTGTGTACTTATGTGTTCAATATAGTATCTTACTGTGTTGGTCAAGGCGTAGTAAGCGGCTTTATCCCACGTTGCAACAAAGACCCAAGAAGCGTTGAAGGTCAGATTTGAGAAATGATTGTTTATATCCTGAGTGGCGCGTGTGAGAACACTTCCATTAGTGTACTGATGATATGAAACCACTCCTCTCATACGGTTGTCAAGGTCAGTCCAGAGACCAGCGATTATATCTTGGCTTCTATTAGTGGAAAGGAGTCGGGAACAAACTGTGATGAAGCCTGGTTGAATGTGAGGTGTCCATTATTATTCACCTGAAACATGAGAAATATTGTCAAAATTACAGCCACAGGATCACAGATGAGTTCATAAAGCATTCACCACTCACATAAAATCAAATTCTTACATAAATCTGCTGGTATGTGCGGCCAAAGAACAGAAATGGACTCAGCAGTGGAATAACTGAGGAGCTTCCATCATCAACAGCAGCATTTCTCGTGTCTCCTGCTGCTGAGCCGAATGGGTAGAATATTCCTGGTGCTGCAATGAACAAAAAACATTTCTGTTATGTTAACATGTAGAAAACACTTGGGGTAAAACCACCAAGCCAACATTCAGGAATATTTTACTTCTTCTGAATTTATTTTAAAGAACACAACAAATAATAATTACAAGTGGCAGTGCCACCTGCAGGCACAATAGGGAAAAAGCAGTATTACATTAACATAACAATTTCTGCTACTTGATGTTTACATTTCACACTGATTTATGGGGCTCCTGTTTGAATCTGGCTAGCGGGAAGACTATGATGCCCTCTGGTGGTGGGCTCATGTGGAAGTGACAGTAAAATATTTAACCACTAAATAATTTATCTGTATGGTCTTGCAAATGCTTTTGAAGAAACAAAGTGTGTCAGGTAACAGAGTCTTTAATAAATATAAATATAAAAACAAAATAGGAAACAATTTAGAATAATGATCTATCATTAATATGTAAATATGCAGGACTAATGAGCAGTACAACATTAACACTTCAGCTACTATAATTAATATGGAAACAAGCTGAACTAATCAGTAAGTAATATCGAATTTAGGACTAATATTGTTCCTTATTAGGTAATCAATAATTAGTGAATGAGATTGGCAATCATAAGAACTAATAGGTAACTATGACAAATGATAAAGAATTAAAAATGAATTACTTATCACAAAAAATTGAAAGTTTATAGCTCAGGCTCTGTGTGCTCTAGCACCCTGGAAATGCAAATACTGGAAATGCCTTTTTTTAATGTAATTACCGCTTACCCAAATCTCTCCAATATACAGGTCTCCCCATAAACAGTGGTATAAATGTATTATCCCAGTGTCACAATTTTTTTCCAGTGTTTGCTGACATATGCTGACAGGGCATGAGATATACACTTTCAAAAATGATTTTGGGGGTGGGGTGGTGTTTATTAAATGAATGGGGGGGGGGGGGGTAATTTAATTTAGTGTAAAAAAAAAGGTGTGTAAAAAAGATACTTTGTGTAAAACAAATGCCAAAGTGATGCATATTGGCACCTTGGTAAATATAAGCAAATTGACAGAAGGGTGCTTCTCATCCTGTAAATCACAGGGGATGATGCCCCATTCCTACGACCTTTCTGAAATGAATGGACCATTTTGAATTAACGGTTAATTCACGTCAGGAAGTCCCAAGAATTTTATGTGTTTATACTTGATTTGACTCAAATTTACTTTTCTGTTTTCATTGGTAAGAAGTTTCCCCTTTATATGAATGTGGGAAACTTTTGGTGTGTTTGGGTATGTGTAGTTGTACATGTACATGATTGTCTGAACAGGGACTAGTTTTTTTCTTTTGCATCTGTAAATTTCAAACACTCTTTATCTGCCGTCTTTGTCTACAGACACAAACACACCACTACTGAATCATCCATTTTCATGTTACATTATTCAATCAAATCTTCAGCAGTCAGTAGAAGCCATAGCATATACATTACCTGCCACAGTTGTGTTTGGAGTGACAGTAGCATTATTGATGGTAATGTTCCTAACATCTGCAAAACATTTAATGTATACTAATTAATAAACAGATATATCAATTACAAGTCACATTAATTCCTTTACCAAAACAGATGGTCAAACAAACTCATAGATGTAATACAATACTCATAGTACATGGGTGAAAGCAAAATATGCTTACCTGCACAGTATGTCAAATAGCAGTTAACTGGGCTCACAAACTCATAGACGTAGTAATTGCCAGGACAGGCTTTGACTCTAATGGGATTGGATTGAAAAGAGCAGCAGTTACTCAACCAGTTACCGCAGACAGCTCGAGTGACCACTCCATCCTCAACTCGTGGGTGTGAACCGTTCAGCCACAGTGGAGCATGAGTACCACAACTATACTGATCAACACATGTGTCTGGCATCTGAACGCTCTGACCCTGAATGAAGAGACGATACCAGCCGTGCCAACTGACCGATTGGTCACACAATACTTTAGAGGTAAGTTCATTGTAATATGCTAATTGTAATTGATTGTTGGTGGCTCTCCATGAATCGTCCAGCACAGTGTAGTGATAGCAGGGATCTGTGAAAACAAAAAATAACAATTTTAAAATTAAACAATTGAATAGTCATGTACACTTGTTGCATGGGATCTACCAAGGAGTGGACATTTTAAAAAAGCTTTACTTCCTCAGACTTCTTTACATAAGTTCTTTTTTTGTTTTTGGGAGAAATATATAGAGTACAGATAAACTGAACAGAAATCAAATCTCAAGATCCTCCGTATTTTCCTTATGTAAACAAAAATCTAACAAAAGCTATAGTTCTTCTGCAGGTATTGACTATATATACACATATTCATACATACATATGTACACATGCACTATAAAATGGTGCTATATAGCTATATGCTCGTAATCATAGGGGAACCACTTTAAGTGCTGTATAGCACCAAATCTTGGTTCTTCAGTGGTTCTTTGGGATGACTGAGGTGCTATATAGCACCGCTACCAAACAGAACCTGTTAAGATATGGTGCTATAAAGTGACCAAAACTGGTTCCCCTATGATTACGAGTCAAGAACCACTTTTAGTGCCATATAGTAGCACCATTTTTTTTAGTGTACATATGCACATACCACCTAAGACTAAGTATACATGCAAACCCAATGCACGTATTCCAACATTTAGAAAACTCTTAAAAAAAACCTCTCCAAATTGTTAAAATAAGCTTTTTGGCCGTTAAAAGTCCATAGGAAAGACATTGTTGTTGTGACTTTGACAGACCAACCTCATGTCTTGAAACACCAAACACAATTAAAAACTCATCTGGTTCAATAGATTGATTACTGATTTCAGAGATGACACTGAAAATCTTGCGCCAAAAGTCTTAAAGACTGGGACATAATGCATAACTGTGAGCCAGGGTTGCATCAGCCGTCCTACATTTGTCACATTTTGGAGAGATACCTGGAAATATTCTGGATAATTTTGTTTTAGAGTAGTGTAGTCTATGCAAGATTTTGAACTGAGGCAATGTCTGGAGTTCATAGAACATCTATTAATCTCTTCCAGGCTATCCGCCCATAAGTCATTTGAAATTTCTGATGCTAATTCTTCCTCCCATAAACTTTTTATTGAAGTAAATTGGGAGGCCTGGATGGTATTATAAATGCAGGATATCATTTTCCCTTTATTAAAATAGTCCTTAAGGCAGGTGTCAAAACAAGATGGACTAACTGTCCAACAACAAGATGGACAACAACCCGCCCCTCACATGAGAACAACCCGCCCCTCACATGAGAACAACCTGCCCCTCACATGACAACAACCTGTCCCTCACATGACAACAACCTGTCCCTCACATGAAAACAACCTGTCCCTCACATGAGAACAACCTGTCCCTCACATGACAACAACCTGTCCCTCACATGAAAACAACCTGTCCCTCACATGAGAACAACCCGTCCCTCACATGACAACAACCCGTCCCTCACATGAGAACAACCCGTCCCTCACATGACAACAACCTGTCCCTCACATGACAACAACCTGTCCCTCACATGAGAACAACCTGTCCCTCACATGAGAACAACCTGTCCCTCACATGACAACAACCCGTCCCTCACATGACAACAACCTGTCCCTCACATGACAACAACCTGTCCCTTCACATGAGAACAACCTGTCCCTCACATGAGAACAACCTGTCCCTCACATGAGAACAACCTGTCCCTCACATGACAACAACCCGTCCCTCACATGACAACAACCTGTCCCTCACATGACAACAACCCGTCCCTCACATGACAACAACCTGTCCCTCACATGACAACAACCTGTCCCTCACATGAGAACAACCTGTCCCTCACATGAGAACAACCTGTCCCTCACATGACAACAACCCGTCCCTCACATGACAACAACCCGTCCCTCACATGACAACAACCTGTCCCTCACATGAGAACAACCCGTCCCTCACATGACAACAACCTGTCCCTCACATGAGAACAACCTGCCCCTCACATGACAACAACCTGTCCCTCACATGAGAACAACCTGTCCCTCACATGACAACAACCTGTCCCTCACATGACAACAACCTGTCCCTCACATGAGAACAACCTGTCCCTCACATGAGAACAACCTGTCCCTCACATGACAACAACCCGTCGCTCACATGACAACAACCCGCCCCTCACATGAGAACAACCTGTCCCTCACATGACAACAACCTGCCCCTCACATGACAACAACCTGTCCCTCACATGACAACAACCTGTCCCTCACATGACAACAACCTGTCCCTCACATGAGAACAACCCGTCCCTCACACGACAACAACCTGTCCCTCACATGACAACAACCTGTCCCTCACATGACAACAACCCGCCCCTCACATGAGAACAACCCGTCCCTCACATGACAACAACCTGTCCCTCACATGACAACAACCCGACCCTCACATGAAAACAACCCGTCGCTCACATGACAACAACCTGTCCCTCACATGACAACAACCTGTCCCTCACATGAAAACAACCCGTCCCTCACATGAGAACAACCTGTCCCTCACATGACAACAACCCGCCCCTCACATGAGAACAACCTGTCCCTCACATGACAACAACCTGTCCCTCACATGACAACAACCTGTCCCTCACATGAAAACAACCCGTCCCTCACATGAGAACAACCTGTCCCTCACATGACAACAACCTGTCCCTCACATGACAACAACCCGTCGCTTACATGACAACAACCTGTCCCTCACATGACAACAACCTGTTCCTCACATGACAACAACCTGTTCCTCACATGAGAACAACCTGTCCCTCACATGACAACAACCTGTCCCTCACATGACAACAACCTGTCCCTCACATGAAAACAACCCGTCCCTCACATGACAACAACCTGTCCCTCACATGACAACAACCTGTCCCTCACATGACAACAACCTGTCCCTCACATGACAACAACCTGTCCCTCACATGACAACAACCTGTCCCTCACATGAAAACAACCCGTCCCTCACATGAGAACAACCTGTCCCTCACATGACAACAACCTGTCCCTCACATGACAACAACCCGTCGCTTACATGACAACAACCTGTTCCTCACATGACAACAACCTGTCCCTCACATGACAACAACCTGTCCCTCACATGAAAACAACCCGTCCCTCACATGAGAACAACCTGTCCCTCACATGACAACAACCTGTCCCTCACATGACAACAACCCGTCGCTTACATGACAACAACCTGTCCCTCACATGACAACAACCTGTCCCTCACATGACAACAACCCGTCCCTCACATGACAACAACCTGTTCCTCACATGACAACAACCTGTTCCTCACATGAGAACAACCTGTCCCTCACATGACAACAACCTGTCCCTCACATGACAACAACCTGTCCCTCACATGAGAACAACCTGTCCCTCACATGACAACAACCTGTCCCTCACATGACAACAACCTGTCCCTCACATGACAACAACCTGTCCCTCACATGAAAACAACCCGTCCCTCACATGAGAACAACCTGTCCCTCACATGACAACAACCTGTCCCTCACATGACAACAACCCGTCGCTTACATGACAACAACCTGTCCCTCACATGACAACAACCCGTCCCTCACATGAGAACAACCCGTCCCTCACATGACAACAACCTGTCCCTCACATGACAACAACCTGTCCTCACATGACAACAATCTGTCCCACACATGACAACAACCTGTCCCTCACATGACAACAACCCGTCCCTCACATGAGAACAACCTGTCCCTCACATGACAACAACCTGTCCCTCACATGACAACAACCCGCCCCTCACATGAGAACAACCTGTCCCTCACATGACAACAACCCGCCCCTCACATGAGAACAACCTGTCCCTCACATGACAACAACCCGCCCCTCACATGAGAACAACCCGTCCCTCACATGACAACAACCTGTCCCTCACATGACAACAACCCGTCCCTCACATGACAACAACCTGTCCCTCACATGACAACAACCTGTCCCTCACATGACAACAACCTGTCCCTCACATGACAACAACCCGTCCCTCACATGAGAACAACCTGTCCCTCACATGACAACAACCTGTCCCTCACATGACAACACCCGCCCCTCACATGAGAACAACCTGTCCCTCACATGACAACAACCCGCCCCTCACATGAGAACAACCTGTCCCTCACATGACAACAACCCGACCCTCACATGAGAACAACCCGTCCCTCACATGACAACAACCTGTCCCTCACATGACAACAACCCGTCCCTCACATGACAACAACCTGTCCCTCACATGACAACAACCTGTCCCTCACATGACAACAACCTGTCCCTCACATGACAACAACCCGCCCCTCACATGAGAACAACCTGTCCCTCACATGACAACAACCTGTCCCTCACATGACAACAACCTGTCCCTCACATGACAACAACCCGCCCCTCACATGAGAACAAACCTGTCCCTCACATGACAACAACCCGCCCCTCACATGAGAACAACCTGTCCCTCACATGACAACAACCGCCCCTCACATGAGAACAACCTGTCCCTCACATGACAACAACCTGTCCCTCACATGACAACAACCTGTCCCTCACATGAAAACAACCCGTCCCTCAACATGAGAACAACCTGTCCCTCACATGACAACAACCTGTCCCTCACATGACAACAACCCGTCGCTAACATGACAACAACCTGTCCCTCACATGACAACAACCTGTCCCTCACATGAGAACAACCTGTCCCTCACATGACAACAACCTGTCCCTCACATGACAACAACCCGTCCCTCACATGAGAACAACCCGTCCCTCACATGACAACAACCTGTCCCTCACATGACAACAACCTGTCCCTCACATGACAACAACCTGTCCCTCACATGACAACAACCTGTCCCTCACATGACAACAACCCGTCCCTCACATGAGAACAACCTGTCCCTCACATGACAACAACCTGTCCCTCACATGACAACAACCCGCCCCTCACATGAGAACAACCTGTCCCTCACATGACAACAACCCGCCCCTCACATGAGAACAACCTGTCCCTCACATGACAACAACCCACCCCTCACATGAGAACAACCCGTCCCTCACATGACAACAACCTGTCCCTCACATGACAACAACCCGTCCCTCACATGACAACAACCTGTCCCTCACATGACAACAACCTGTCCCTCACATGACAACAACCCGTCCCTCACATGAGAACAACCTGTCCCTCACATGACAACAACCTGTCCCTCACATGACAACAACCCGCCCCTCACATGAGAACAACCTGTCCCTCACATGAGAACAACCCGCCCCTCACATGAGAACAACCCGTCCCTCACATGACAACAACCCGCCCCTCACATGAGAACAACCCGTCCCTCACATGACAACAACCTGTCCCTCACATGACAACAACCCGTCCCTCACATGACAACAACCCGCCCCTCACATGAGAACAACCTGTCCCTCACATGACAACAACCTGTCCCTCACATGAGAACAACCTGTCCCTCACATGACAACAACCCGTGCCTCACAAGAAAACAACCCGTCGCTCACATGACAACAACCCGTCCCTCACATGACAACAACCCGTCCCTCACATGAGAACAACATGTCCCTCACATGACAACAACCCGCCCCTCACATGAGAACAACCTGTCCCTCACATGACAACAACCTGTCCTTCACATGACAACAACCTGTCCCTCACATGACAACAACCCGTCCCTCACATGACAACAACCCGCCCCTCACATGAGAACAACCTGTCCCTCACATGACAACAACCTGTCCTTCACATGACAACAACCTGTCCCTCACATGACAACAACCCGTCCCTCACAAGAAAACAACCCGTCGCTCACATGACAACAACCCGTCCCTCACATGACAACAACCCGTCCCTCACATGACAACAACCCGTCCCTCACATGACAACAACCCGTCCCTCACATGAGAACAACCTGTCCCTCACATGACAACAACCCGTCCCTCACATGACAACAACCCGTCCCTCACATGACAACAACCCGTCCCTCACATGACAACAACCCGCCCCTCACATGAGAACAACCTGTCCCTCACATGACAACAACCCGCCCCTCAAATGAGAACAACCTGTCCCTCACATGACAACAACCTGTCCCTCAAATGACAACAACCCGCCCCTCACATGACAACAACCTGTCCCTCACATGACAACAACCTGTCCCTCACATGAGAACAACCTGTCCCTCACATGACAACAACCTGTCCCTCACATGACAACAACCTGTCCCTCACATGACAACAACCCGCCCCTCACATGAGAACAACCTGTCCCTCACATGACAACAACCCGCCCCTCACATGAGAACAACCTGTCCCTCACATGACAACAACCTGTCCCTCACATGACAACAACCTGTCCCTCACATGAAAAACAACCCGTCCCTCACATGAGAACAACCTGTCCCTCACATGACAACAACCCGTCGCTTACATGACAACAACCTGTCCCTCACATGACAACAACCCGTCCCTCACATGAGAACAACCTGTCCCTCACATGACAACAACCTGTCCCTCACATGAAAACAACCCGTCCCTCACATGAGAACAACCTGTCCCTCACATGACAACAACCTGTCCCTCACATGAAAACACCCCGTCCCTCACATAAGAACAACCTGTCCCTCACATGACAACAACCCGTCCCTCACATGACAACAACCCGTCGCTTACATGTACGCTCATATTTGTTATACGTTACAAAAGACTATCTGAACTTCTGTTTCTTGCCAATTTTAAATCATAAAACACTTCTAAGATGCATTTTAATTGTGATTATTCTCCCATAACAGCATTATTAACTGACAGTTTGGTGTTTGGCATGTGCAGTTTTCTGTAAGAATAAACACATACAAACACCATTAAATACCTCATGAACTCACTTGACATGTACAGTTTATTAATGTATTGATGTATTTCCTACTGAAACAGGAAGCTGAGGCAGGACATTTTAAAGTATTTTGAAGACACTTTGAATATGTGTAAATAGCCAATAGTTTTTCAGCATGCACTGATCCATGATTTGCTATACTTGCTATTGCTAGTCAGAGGCAGGTGATATTAGAGAGAGGGACATTTCATTCTTGAGCACGTTTAATTTAAAAACAAAAGAAAAAAAATCCTTCTCAAAATTGTTCAATTCACACTACAGATCTGGTTCTAATTCAAAAGTCCATAATTACCTGCAAGTGTTGTTGATGCAGATGTTGTTGTTTCAGATGTTGCTGGTGCAGATGTTGCTGTCATAGATGTTGTAGGTGCAGATGTTGTTTGTGCCCTGGCTGTTAAAGAGGGTGAGATTTGATTCGATTTAGAAAAATATATTTCTGAGCTTTTATTTTTTATTTGTATTGTCTTGCCACATTAAGACTGAAAATCAGACAGGAAAAAACCTTACTCAGTGCCAGGACTGATATGAGCACCAGCAGAAGCTGTGAATCCGAGAGACAATCTCATGATGATGAAGTCAGAGATAGAAGTCCTTCTTCTGTAATTAGAAAGCATTATTTGAGCACCATGCATTATTATAAATCCATTTGAAGCCAATTCAATCTGGAATACCTCTTACTACAAACCCTTATTAGAAAAAAAATAGTTTAATCAAATCCGAGTCATTTATAGCCATTCAAAAACAGCTATTCCAAAATAAAATTATTATTAAATTATCAAAAAAGATTCTACTATGCGCTAATGTATATTTCTTATATTTAAAGGGGTGGTAAACCACAATTTCACTTTTTTCTAACTTTAGCTAGTGTGTAAATGTTTCTGTTTGAGCATTAACAACATATGCAAAGTTACAACGTTCAAAGTTTAAAGCAAAGGGAGATATTTGCTTTTAAATTAATCAATTTCTATGGACTACAGCAAATGGCCGGTAGGGACTACAGACATTCTCCAGGGTTAGTGACATCACCAGCCCCAAATATTTACATAAACCCCTCCTCCGAGAATATTAAATAAGGGGGGGGGGGGCGAGGCACATTTTGTATCGCCGCGGGGAAGCGTTGTTGTGGTATAGTTAGTAGACTGGAATGTTGTTGCCGCAATGCCGATGAAACGCTGTTATTTTCATCCGGATTGCAGATCCACTTTGTTCAGCCTTCCTAGGGATGGGGGTGCGTTGCAGTGCATTTAACATACAACATGTTATATGCATGTGTGGGGAACAGGTCACATTTGCAGCAGATATATGCTGCCCATCATAAATCAAAGCACGAGACAGAAAGGGGGGCGGAGGAGAAGACGGAAAAATATGACATAATGGGACAATATTCGTCTGTATTTGCAATTCATGATCCGCGGTTCATGCACAACGGGCTCAATCACAACACACTGGGCCAGCTAACCAATCTGAGCCCATTGCGTATTTTTGAGGGACTGGCTTCATACAACCCGGAAACCATCAGACCGTTTTTACAAGGAGGGACAGAGCAGTGTAGAATAAAGGTAAAATATATGAAAAATAATGGCAATTTTTTAAAAACGAAGCATCAACACATGTTACAGTGCACCCCACAAACACAATCAAGCCTTCGAAAGAATGTGTTTTACCACCCCTTTAACAGTGGCTTATTGGTTTTCAGACGATATTAGTGATTTTTTAAAATTCATTACAAAAACTTTACACAACAATTTTCTAGAGTTACTTTAAAATTTGTAATAAACTTTCAACATTCATGCACTTCATATAAAGCATAAACATCTCAATTATTTCACAAAGAATTTACAGCCATGTACAGTTTAATCTCAATATAATTAAAATACAACAATTCAGTTCAACTTTTCATGCCTTCAAAACACTTTGATAATACCCTTTGTAACAGCAACTGTGACTGTTTGATAAAACTACAAGTTACATTGTAATCATAAATTGTGTAATTTGAGAATATGGCTTATGGAGCGTAACGTTAAAGAGAAAGATTTGACTTACCTCTGACAGCTTCTTTTGCTGCTCTTACCTGATGTGGATCAGCAGGAAGTTTCACTGATTTAAGTTTTTTTTTATTTTATTTTTAGGAAATATCAATATATTTTTGTTTAAGAGGAACTATCTCCTGGAATTAAAAAAAAGAATGTTGTTATCTGTTATCTTTAGATTATAGGGTTTCAGAGTCTGAATGCATTTTGAAATAAATTAATACTTTTTTTTTTCAGCAAAAACACATTAAATTGATCAAAAGTGTCAGTAAAGGCATTTAAAATGTTACAAAAGGAACATGTATAATGTTTATAATGTCTATGTCAAATAAAAATCATTAAAGAATCCTGGAAATGGTTTTAATGTTGGTTTTCACAAAAAACAAACAAAAACAAACAAAAAAAACAGTGCTAATTTAAATGTTTCTTGAGCAGCAAATCATCATATTAGAAAGATTTCTGAAGCATCATGTGACACTGAAGACTGGAGTAATGATGCTGGAAATTCAGCTTTGCATCAAAGGAATAAATTACATTTTAAAATATATTCAAACAGATAATAGAAATAGATAGATTAGATAATAGAAAATAATTATTAAATTACAACTAGTGGTATGCAGAGGAATCACTAAATTAATGTTAAAACGCATACATTTTAATTTAATCTTTATTTGAGTAAAGTTTAAAGTTTACAGTACAGTTTTAATTTAACTTTACAACACGTTTAAATTGAATCATTATTTAATTATTTTATTTACCTGCACAGTGTTAATGTACAAACCGTGTATTTACTGTGTATGTTAAAGTGGCTGACAACAAGAAATATTCTTATTAGGAATAAACTTCCTCGTTTTTGAGCTGTGCAGAGCTGTAGCTGAAAAGTTAGGCCTACTACGCTACTGTATTTTAATGTTGGTCACTATGGTGTAACTTGGAGAGCCAAATATTTTCTGAGGTGGTACTTGGTATAAAAAGTTTGAGAACCACTGATCTAATCTATCTATTTCTATTATCTATTTGAATATATGTTCAAATGTAATTTATTCCTGTGATCAAAGCTGAATTTTCAGCATCATTCCTTGAGTCTTCAGTGTCACATAATCCTTCAGAAATCATTCTAATATGATGATTTTTTGTTGTTGTTGTTGTGAAAACCATTATACATTGAAACAATTTCCAGGATTCTTTAATGATTTTTATTTGACATAGACATTATAAACATTATAAATGTATCTTTTGTAACATTATAAATGTCTTTACTGTTGCTTTTGATCAATTTATTTTGTTTTTGCTGATTTAATAAATAAAATAAAAATTCAAATAGAATCTACAAAAAGTAAAAAATGTTTCCTCAGTTGTAAAACTTGTAAGTTCTTGTAGACTTGCCCACTTGAGGCAAGACGCCATTTCTGTACGAACATTTGATCATGTCACAATGCATTAATTAAAAAAAATAGTTTTATGTAACCATTTGTTGTAGAGCTGGTTACCTGTCACAAATAATTGTGGTTAGGCAAACATGCATTGTCACTCTTTCCTGATCAACTCTGAAACCCTACCTTATAATCTAAAGATGTAGATAACAGCATTTTGTTTTTCATTCCAGGAGAGATTTAGAATCTATAAACTATATTCTCAAATTAGACTATTGCAATGGATAAAAAATGGCTATATATATATATAAAATATTTGTTGAAGCGTTTAAAGTTGAGATGATACAATGTAACAAAGCAATAAATCAAGTACTTTATTTATGTTATGATTTTATAAAAAGCAGATGAAATATCCACATTCAATGAATATTTAACTGTATATAATATTCAGAATGAAACAATTATCATGTCAAGTGGTACTCGACTCGTACCACACTTTGAGAACCACTGGATTAGATAATAGACAATTATTATTATTAAATTACATCTATATGATTGGCATGCTAATTATTTAATTCTGAATATTATATACAGTTAAATATTCATTGAATGTGGATGTTTCATCTGCTTTTTAGGAAATCATAACATGAATAAAGTACTTGATTTATTGCTGTTACATTGCATCATCTCAACTTTAAACCCTTCAAAAAATGTTTTATATTTTTTAATACATTGCACAAATCATAAATAGTCTAATTTGAGAATATAGCTTATGGAGCTTAACATTAAAGAGAAAGACTTGCCTTACCTTCGACTGCTTCTTCTGCTGCTCTCATGTGAATGAATTAATGTGGTTTCAAAGTATCAATATGGTAACAAGGGTAACATTATAAAGGTTAGCTGGCAACACGAGGCTGGGAAATGGCATAGAAACAAAAACAAAACATATAGCTGCAAGCAGCCATTATTGGGGCCAAGCGCAAAGTAGAAGACAAGACATGCCAGCTCGGCTGGGAGTGTCAAACCAACTGCAAAAATTAGCAATTAAAGACCTATTAAGGTGATTTTAGACAAAATAGTATCAATATGTCATTGCAGAGATATAGCCTCAAGAGGCCTTTTCATTATAAGTATGAACCACATGGTGGTGCTGTTTTGAAGCCTTTTAAGTACCTTAAAGGCATGGTGCTGATGGCACACCAAGTTTCGTAATGATACACCAATTAATTTGTAAAGTATGGCATTTTATATCATAATACTGAATTGAGTCAATGGGAATTTCATGTTTTGTTCTATTATAGCGCCACCAAGTGGCACAATCCTACCCTTTTTTATGGGTCCTCGGAGTGAGCCCATACATATGTGTCAATTTTGGTGAAAATATCTATTTTGTTTTGGAGTTATAGAGAGTGATATGAAAAAAACACATTAAAAATGACTGACACCTGCCTTTGATTGGATTTTACTACCCATTACTATCAATATTTTGACATTTGGGCATTGGCATATAGCTATCGACCTATGTTTTCGAACTTCTGATGCTGGTTGTCTCGAACAGACTAGTGGTTTCGAAGATATTAGCTAAGGTTTTTTAAGCACTAAATTACAACACTGCTCAAACCATATGCTGAAACCTGGCAGCATTTTAGCACATAATCCAAAATGGCCGACAGCCAAAATGGCCGATATGGTAAAATTGGATATCAGACGACTCGGCATGTTGTCCTGAATCTAACGAGACCACGTTTATGATTGGACAAACGGTTCAAAAGTTATAAGCAAACATAGCAATTTTTTGTATCTATGGACCACTAAGTGGTGCTGCGCCGAAACGCTGCATGTTGCCTCAAGTCATGCTTGTGATGACATTTACATTTACATTTAGTCATTTAGCAGACGCTTTTATCCAAAGCGACTTACAAAAGAGGGCAATAGAAGCAGCTAGAGCAGTCGAAGGGCAACAATATCAGCAATATGCAAGTGCTGTAACAAGTCTCAGTTAGTCTAGCACAGAACAGAATTTTTTATTTATTTATTTATTTTAAATAAATTAGACAGACAGACAATGAATAGAATGATATGTGTTATTCTCGATCGGTCAGGTGTTGCTGGAAAAGATGTGTCTTTAGACGTTTTTTGAAAATGGCTACAGACTCGGCCGCACATATTGAGATAGGCAGGTCATTCCACCAGGTGGGAACGGTCCAGGAAAAGGTCCGTGACAGCGATTTCATGCCTCTCTGGTATGGCACCACAAGGCGTCGTTCACTGGCAGAAAGCAAGTTCCTGGAGGGTGTGTAAGTCTGAACGAGCGAGTTTAAGTATATTGGTGCAGAGCCAGTGGATGTTTTGAAGGCGAGCACCATTGCCTTGAATTTAATGCGAGCGGCTATTGGTAGCCAGTGCAGACTGATGAGGAGAGGCGTGACGTGTGCTCTCTTCGGTTCACTAAAGACCAACCTCGCCGCTGCATTCTGGATCAGTTGCAAGGGTTTGGTAGTGCATGCCGGAAGGCCCGCAAGAAGAGCATTACAGTAGTCCAGTCTGGAGAGAACAAGAGCTTGGACCAGAAGTTGTGTGGCATGATCTGATAGGAAGGGTCTAATCTTCCTAATGTTGAATAGTGCAAATCTGCAGGACCGGGTTGTTGCAGTGATGTGGTCAGTGAACTTTAGCTGATCATCAATCACAACCCCAAGGTTCCTGGCTGTCCTGGACGGAGTTATGGTTGATGATCCTAGCTGAATGGAGAGATTGTGATGCAGAGCTGGTTTGGCTGAGACCACAAGCAGTTCTGTCTTTGCAAGGTTGAGTTGCAGGTGGTGTTCCTTCATCCAGGCTGAAATGTCTGCTAGGCAGGCAGCGATACGAACACCAACCGATGGATCATCAGGTTGATGACATGTACCAAGTTTGGTTTGAATACGATAAAGCGTTGTGGAGATATAGCCTTAAGTGTGTTTTTGCAAGCGCTACGTAAAATTTGTTTGCGCGTTTATCGAAAACGGTTTAAAGAAATCAGCTTGAATTGCAAGTTTTTTTGTCAACGTGGTCTGAAGATGATCTGGTTAAATTTTCGTGCAAATCGGACTAACCGTCTATGACGAGTTCGCAAAAGTAGGTTCTTCGGAAAAAAACCAACTTCAATCGTCATGAGCCAAGGAATCAGAGGAAAAAATAATTTTGTTTCTAGCCCTTATGGTTCAAAAGTTATTAGCATAAACATTAGTCAAAATTTGGACTGATGGTGGCGCTAGAGGGATTGAGTTAGAGACTCCAAATTTGCTATGGTGACATAGACTGTCCTCTATCTGTGTGCCAAATTTCACAACTTTTTACCATACGGTTCTATGGGCTGCCATAGACTTCAATGACGGAAGAAACGGAATAATAATAATAATAATAATAGGAACGCTAACGGTTTCAATAGCAACCCTCCCAGGAGAAATCACAACCGCGTGCGTGATCTGCCTGCACTGCAGTCGTCGAGATGGATCCTGAGGAGTTGAAGAAAAGATGGCCGCAAATGTGGAAGTTCATTGCTGAGGAAGCACGCAGATAACTGTGGTAACAAACCAAGCACAAGCAGTACTATCGAACAGTATTTTTGTTATGTTTCCTGAGTTTGGTCTCTAAATAACAGTGTCTTAGTACATTAAGCCACGTTAAGCGTTTTCGTTGACAGCCCAAGCGTGCACCCAGACACAGCGGTACTGCCGGACAGCACAATGTTTGTGTCTGCTCACCAAGGTTATTATAGTTTTGCATTTTTAAATTAGTTTTTATTTTATTATCGTTTTCGATTTTGCAACAAATTTCAGTTTAGTTTTAGTTCATTTTATAAATTATTTTGCAAGTTTTAGTTTAGTTTTAATTTTGTAAACACATTTCTATTTAGTTTTTATATATTTCGTTTCAGTTTTAGTTTTAGTAATTATAGTTTAGCTAGTTACCAGAACGAAGTGTAGAGACCAGATCAAGATTTTTAATTTCAGCAAAGTTTAATGTTTGCACCGATTAGAGTTTACTCTTATGCAGACATCTTAATAATATAAATAAAATAATGGAATACAGATTGTTTTATTTAATGCTATGTCAGCAGCTAAGGCTATATTCATGGCAAAAATTAAATTACAAAAATACAAATATCATATAAATACAATAAAACCAAGCAAACAAACACATGTCATATACAAGATTTTTTTAAATCAACTTGTGATTAAAAAAAAAAAATCGAAAACCTTTTCATGCTTAATCTTACTAATTAAGTTCTTAAGTGAAATAACTTGATAAAAGAGCATTCTTGTTTTAACCCAGGACAGTCCAACAAAATATGTTTAACGGAGAGGGGAATCTTACAAAACATGCATAAAGTTGGGTCAAAACTATGACCTATACGACAAAAAGGTCTGAGATTAAACAAAGAACCAAATAAATGCAACGTAAAAAAAATAAAAAAAAAGCCCCTGCCCTTTTTCAAAATTAATCAAAAGTGCCCCTCTCAGACAAATATTAATGATAATATCGTGGTCAATAAAACTAAATAAATGTGATTATTATAACATGACATTGATGACAATGTATACAATGGTAATGAACGGCTCAAAAGTCGGACAATTTCCGTTGAGGCGTTGCCATAACGCGTTGCTATGGGTTGCGTGCGTTTTGATTGATTGCTGATTTTCCTCTGTTCGGAAGCGGCTCTCGAGCCAAATATGGTCCTTTCAGAGAGTGTGTGGCCTTACGGGAAAAAAAGTAAACCAATATTTTTTTCCATCCATAATCAGAGCTAATGTGTTGATTTAATTACAAATCTATATATTATATATTTTAAAGTATTACACAATTCACCAATGCCCGTTTGTCATGTATATACACCAACCAATCGTGATCTGGCAAAGCAAGTTCAAATTCCATTGGGCATGTGAAGTGTAAAAATAAATAGCAAATTAATTTAGGCTAATAGTTTGGGCTCTGTTGTTAATCTTTAATAGCAATATGTAAGGGCTCCCTATATAGCTTACAGCATTATCTTTAAGAAACTTTTAGTTATAATTGAATTCATTTAAGGACAGACACAATTTTTTTTTTATTAAACCACTGTTGAATAAAAATTAATAAAACGCAATTTTGTAAAACTGCTGTACCGAATCCGTACTGAACCGTAACTTCAAAACCGAGATACGTACCGAACCGTCAGTTTTGTGTACCGTTACACCCCTAATATAATATATTTACATATTGCCCCTTTTTTACATTTGAGCCCCTGCCTCTGAAGAACTCTCTGGACGGCCCTGCCAGAAGGTGCTACCAGACCACACGCGTCCACACAACAGGTCTGACCCATAGACAGTAAAAGAAACCCAGTCTCTAGACCTCCCTTCAGATGCCTGCTTAAAAACCCTCTACCTACCTGGCCATGCCCATTAATTCTATCCACCTCCCCGGCTACATTTATGCTGCGTTCCAGGCAGGTTTTTGAGCCGGTAAGTTACAACTTCAAACTACAGCTCACGACTTTGTAGCGTTCCAGGCAAAGTCACGCCAAACTGCCTAAGCGCAAGGAATCGTGTGGTAGCCAGATGTAAACAAAGCATGGCAGACCGTATGAGGCTTATGCTAAATTTACAATCATTTCTATCGCCAAAGGTGCCACTTGCTTATTTGAGGGAAACAGAGGGGAAAAAAAACGGTGCATACGGCAAGAGAAGCTTTTATACATTTTATTTAATGTTAATTGTATATTTGTTTCATAAACACTGCATCCGTAGGGGCTGCCATTGTTGTTTCGCGAGCTATGGAACGTCAGATCTCGTAACTGGGAGTACATCGATCTAGTCCGAGTTCACGGGTGGGAAGTCACGGGTTTGACTGCCGTTCCAGTGCACTTTCACGGGTAGAAGGTTGGAAAAACACGGGTTACGGGTTGCCTGGAACGCGGCATAAGATGCCGGTATTAAAATGCTTCAGTGATTTTAAAGACAGAAAGAAGCAGGCAGGATCATGCATTGAGATGACATTTATGCATTTTGCAGCTTCATTTTTTTCAAAGTGACATACGTTGCATTCAAGATA
Source organism: Gobio occitaniae (assembly GCA_033150135.1). NCBI lineage: Eukaryota > Metazoa > Chordata > Actinopteri > Cypriniformes > Gobionidae > Gobio > Gobio occitaniae. The sequence goes on along the minus strand of JARQWZ010002444.1, from coordinate 197,369 downwards.
TATATTTTATTAGTTCATGGATTCGAAAATTTCAAATTTGCTCTACTGTTTGAGCTAAAGTAAGGCTGTAGCCTATATCAAAATCTTTGCAGGCTGATCAGTAAAGAAATTATAAGTTAGTTATAAGCAATATGTTTAAACCTCTGCAGCAAACATTTGATAACGCAGTCTATGACACACTATGAATGGGCAAAAAAAGGAGGGTCAGTGATGATTACTAAAGTGTATGGGGCACAACGCACACCTTTGTACACTTTGCTTATTACACACACACATTTTTTTTAATATTAAAAATAAAATAATTCCTCTCTGGAGAAGCGTTCAGTCTTTCCACTCACATGTAAATAGCAAATCCGGCATGGTGCAAGCGCAACTGGCTTTTAAAGCGAATGGGAGTTGAGACTCTGATTGGTTTATTGCACGATAGGCCTAAAATACACCCATTACAAATTAAGAGAATAGGGACAACCCTTTTAGACCATGTGCCGGATGCACCGACCATTTTGTTCCGTCGTTAAACTAGCAAAAGTTGATTTAGAAACCATGCGCTCAGATCATTAAAATAGGGCCCTGAAATTGAAGCCGTTGTAAACTCTTAATCTTGCGAGTTATTAACAATATCATTTATTCAGTGAAATGAACTTGAGGACCATATTAGTCCCGTTTGTGATAAAATCATTCAGATTAGGTTTGTACAAGGAAATCTAGAGTAGATATCATATCAGTACGTTATAAACCTTAAAGGCTTAAAGGGATAGTTCACCCAAAAATGAAAATGTTGTCATCATTTACTCACCCTCAAGTGGTCTGGTTATCCATATTCTTCAAAATATCTTATTTTGTGTTCAGCAGAAGAAATACATTTTATAGACATAAAGCAGCAGCAGCAGGATCATGCATTGAGATATGACATGAATGTAATTGGCAAATGCTTTTATTAAAGACATTTACATTTATACATCTTCTCCTTGAACTGCCACCTTAACGTGGTGGAGGGGTTTGAGTACCCGAATGAACCTAGGAGCTATGTTGTCCGGGGCTATATGCCCCTGGTAGGGTCTCCCAAGGCAAACAGGTCCTAGGGGACGGGTCAGACTAAGAGCAGTTCAAAAACCCCTTATGACGACAAGGAAAACGAGGACCGTGACGTCGCCCGGTACGGCGCAGCCGGGGCCCCACCCTGGAGCCAGGCCTGGGGTTGGGGCTCGTATGCGAGCGCCTGGTGGCCGGGCCTTCCCCCAAGGGGTCCGGCCGGGCTCAGCCCGAAGGAGCGACGTGGGGACACCTTCCCGTGGGCCCACCACTCACAGGAGGGACCGTAAGGGGCCGGTGCGGAGAAGATCGGGCAGCAGTCGAAGGCAGGAGCCTAGACAACCCGATCCCTGGACATGGAAACTGGCTCTTGGGACATGGAATGTCACCTCACTGGCGGGGAAGGAGCCTGAGATTGTGCGTGAGGTTGAGAGGTTCCGACTAGAGATAGTCGGAATCACCTCTACGCACGGCTTGGGCTCTGGAACCACACTCCTCGAGAGAGGATGGACTCTTCACCACTCTGGAGTTGCCCATGGTGAGAGGCGGCGGGCTGGTGTGGGTTTGCTTATAGCCCCCCAGCTCTGCCACCATGTGTTGGAGTTTACCCCGGTGAACGAGAGGGTCGTTTCCCTGCGGCTTCGGCTCAGGGATAGGTCTCTCACTGTTGTTTGTGCCTACGGGCCGAACGGCAGTGCAGAGTACCCGGCCTTTTTGGTGTCCCTGGGAGGGGTGCTGGAAAGTGCTCCGACTGGGGACTCCGTCGTTCTACTGGGGGACTTCAACGCCCACGTGGGCAATGACAGTGACACCTGGAGGGGCGTGATTGGGAGGAACGGCCCCCCTGATCTGAACCCGAGTGGTGTTCAGTTATTGGACTTCTGTGCTAGTCACGGTTTGTCCATAACGAACACCATGTTCAGGCATAAGAGTGTCCATCAGTGCACATGGCACCAGGACACTCTAGGTCGTAGGTCAATGATCGACTTTGTGGTCGTTTCATCTGACCTGCGGCCGTATGTCTTGGACACTCGGGTGAAGAGAGGGGCGGAGCTGTCAACTGATCACCACCTGGTGGTGAGTTGGATCCGATGGCGGGGGAGGAAGCTGGACAGACCCGGTAGACCCAAGCGTACTGTAAGGGTCTGCTGGGAACGTTTGGCCGAGCCCCCTGTCAGAGAGATCTTCAACTCCCACCTCCGGCAGAACTTCGACCGGATCCCAAGGGAGGCTGGAGATATTGAGTCCGAATGGACCATGTTCTCCACCTCCATTGTCAAAGCTGCCGCTCGGAGCTGTGGCCGTAAGGTCTCCGGTGCATGTCGAGGCGGCAATCCCCGAACTCGGTGGTGGACACCGGAAGTAAGGGATGCCGTCAAGCTGAAGAAGGAGTCCTATCTGGCCTGGTTGGCTTGTGGGACTCCTGAGGCAGCTGACATGTACCGGCAGGCTAAGCGGACTGCAGCCCGGGTGGTTGTGGAGGCAAAAACTCGGGCCTGGGAGGAGTTCGGTGAGGCCATGGAAAAGGACTATCGGCTGGCCTCGAAGAGATTCTGGCAAACCGTCCGGCGCCTCAGGAGGGGGAAGCAGTGCCCTACCAACGCTGTTTACAGTGGCGATGGGCGGCTGTTGACCTCAACTGGGGATATCGTCGGACGGTGGAAGGAATACTTTGAGGATCTCCTCAATCCCGCCATCACGCCTTCCATTGAGGAAGCAGAGGCTGGGGGCTCAGAGGAGGACTCGTCCATCACCCGGGGTGAAGTCACCGAGGTGGTCAAGAAACTCCTCGGTGGCAAGGCACCGGGGGTGGATGAGATCCGCCCTGAGTACCTCAAGTCTCTGGATGTTGTGGGGCTGTCTTGGCTGACACGCCTCTGCAACATCGCGTGGCGGTCTGGGACAGTGCCTCTGGGATGGCAGAACGGGGTGGTGGTCCCTCTTTTTAAGAAGGGGGACCGGAGGGTGTGTTCCAACTACAGGGGGATCACACTTCTCAGCCTCCCCGGGAAAGTCTATGCCAGGGTACTGGAGAGGAGAATACGGCCGATAGTAGAACGGATTCAGGAGGAACAGTCTGGTTTTCGTCCGGGCCGTGGTACACTGGACCAGCTCTATACCCTCTACAGGGTGCTGGAGGGTTCATGGGAGTTTGCCCAACCAGTCCACATGTGTTTTGTGGATTTGGAGAAGGCATTCGACTGTGTCCCTCGCGGCATCCTGTGGAGGGTGCTCGGGGAGTATGGGGTCCGGGGTCCTTTGCTAAGGGCTGTCCGGTCCCTGTACGACCAAAGCAGGAGTTTGGTCCGCATTTCCGGCAGTAAGTCAGACTTGTTCCCGGTGCATGTTGGACTCCGGCAGGGCTGCCCTTTGTCGCCGGTTCTGTTCATAATTTTTATGGACAGAATTTCTAGGCGCAGCCAGGGGCCGGAGGGTGTCAGGTTTGGGGACCACGCGGTTTCGTCTCTGCTCTTTGCGGATGACGTTGTCGTGTTGGCCCCTTCTAACCAGGACCTTCAGCATGCACTGGGACGGTTTGCAGCCGAGTGTGAAGCGGCTGGGATGAGGATCAGCACCTCCAAATCCGAGGCCATGGTCCTCAGTCGGAAAAGGGTGGTTTGCCCTCTTCAGGTTGGTGGAGAGTTCCTGCCTCAAGTGGAGGAGTTCAAGTATCTAGGGGTCTTGTTCACGAGTGAGGGGAGGATGGAACGGGAGATTGACAAACGGATCGGTGCAGCTTCTGCAGTAATGCGGTCGATGTACCGGTCTGTTGTGGTGAAGAAAGAGCTAAGCCGTAAGGCGAAGCTCTCGATTTACCGGTCAATCTACGTTCCTACTCTCACCTATGGTCATGAGCTTTGGGTCATGACCGAAAGGACAAGATCCCGGATACAGGCGGCCGAAATGAGTTTTCTCCGCAGGGTGGCTGGGCGCTCCCTTAGAGATAGGGTGAGGAGCTCAGTCACTCGGGAGGAACTCGGAGTAGAGCCGCTGCTCCTCCACATCGAGAGGGGTCAGTTGAGGTGGCTCGGGCATCTGTTCCGGATGCCTCCTGAGCGCCTTCCCGGGAAGGTGTTTCGGGCATGTCCAACCGGGAGGAGGCCCCGGGGAAGACCTAGGACACGCTGGAGGGACTATGTCTTCCGGCTGGCCTGGGAACGCCTCGGTGTCCCCCCGGAAGAGCTGGAGGAAGTGTCTAGGGAGAGGGAAGTCTGGGCATCTCTGCTTAGACTGCTGCCCCCGCGACCCGGCCCTGTATAAAGCGGAAGAAGATGGATGGATGGATGGACATTTATAGATTGCATTCAAGATTTAATTTTCAGTTCATGGATTTGAAACTTTACACTGCTCTACTGTTTGTGCTAAAGTAAGGCTGTATGAAAAATCATCATGGCTGATCAGTACAGAAATGATTAGCTTATGTGGTGTTGAGCATATTTCTTTCTTTAAAGACATGCATTTGACCTTAGTTTTACCCGTTCTCCAGGTGTCTGTTCTCAATAAAAGCCAAAGGTCTTACAGTTTAGTATTTGTACGAAGTTATGGTTCTAATGAAGGTCAATGAATGAGACGAATAGTTTACTTTCAGTTAAGAACGAGTTTAAACTTCTGCAGCTGACATTTGATAACACAGTTTATGACACACAGCATGATGGGGGAAAAACAACAGACATTAAAGAAATAGTTCACCTGTCTGGTTTTATTTTGTAAATTCATAAATGTTGATTAAAAGTGAAGGGGGAATGCAAAAGGAGAACATTTGAACTGATTGCGCTTTTCAGAAAAAATAGGCTTTCATGTATTAAAAAGATCCAAAAACACCATTAAATGTATGATGTTATTCATACAATTCATGCACTATATGTAAAATCTTCTACAATCATACAATAGCTTTATGTGAGGGAAAAAAGACAGAAATTTATGTTGTTATTCATTGACAATTTCCTCTCTAGTGACCGGATCATTGAACTGAACGTGGATTGGATCAGTCTGATTCCTTAATGAATCATTCAGACCAGTTCTGTGAACTGCATCACTGATTCATTGAAAAGATTCAATCTTTTTTTTTAAAGCGATTTGTATACAAATATTGGTCCCATTAAAAAAATCTCATGAACATGCAAAGAAGCCTAGGAATGTAAGGAAGTAATTGTAAAATTTGTCCACATGGGAAGAAAACTCATAAACGCTTTCCTTTAAGTGAAACCACACAATGAAAAACTGTCATTACAGTCTTCATATGATCAATGAGATATTTGCTGTCAGACACTAAGAAAACAGAACTGTTTTATTTCTTTTCCTGAAAGAGACTGAATTTATGGATTTATCTTTTGCAGTTTTCTTAACTTCAGCTTTATGTAGTTTGGCAGACCGTTCTTGACCAGCTCCTGTTTTATCTGAAACAAAAGATGGACAGACAGATCAATCTTTCCATGAATCTTCTATTAGCACTGTATTTTGTATAAATATTCATAGTAAGTGTGACGTACTTGCTGTAAAACAATCTCACTGTTTCCACTCTGTGTTAGATCTAAAAATGAAGAAAGTCTCACTCGAAGTCCAATGACGTTGTCTAAAGGGAAACACACAGACAAACATCCTAAAATACTCATATTATATCGTATAAAAACATTACATGGGGTTATATGAAATTCATCAAAATCTATCATCTATTTCTAGAAAGACAAGACTTGTTACTTTGGTAACACTTTATTTTGATGGTCCCTTTTGAACTTTCTGTTGTTGACTATAAGTAACTTTGCAACTATGCCAACTAACTCTCATTAGGAATTAGTAGACGGTCTGCTTAATATCTGCTAACTCTTTATTGTGATGCTCCTGCCAACAGAGATTCTACTGACTAGTAATTAGTAACTTTGCAAATAAATTGAAACCCTTACTTTTAGAGTTGTTGCGTCCACTGTCCACCCTGAAGGCCCATCGACCGGGAACATTGACATTACTGGAGTTTTTGAGGTTTGAGATGGAGCTCCCGTTGTTTGATCCAGGAATCACAAAGTAGTCAAAGGAGTTTACTGTGTCATAACCAGCCTGAAAGTATACAAAAACATTATTCATATAAGTAGTATATATACAGTATATATGCTGTTTGTTATACACTATTAATATTTTGTTCTCAACAGGGGCAGACTTAGTTGGTGTGTTGGGGCCCTATAACTGGATTTGCCTAGGGCATCCAAATCAATATGCGCCATTTTACTTTTGTTACTCTTTCTTTCTCTCAAAGCACTACATGTTTTACAAGAGTTTACCCAAAGTTAAAGTGAGAGGCGAACACCTATGAGCCTAACTATAAACTGTAAATAACAGTCAATAAATGCACATCCTTGAATGAGTGGGATTTTCTAGCATATTTAATTAAACTACTCAGGTAATGTCAATGATATGACACATTTCAGAAATGTCTTAAAATGACAGTTTAAAATAAAGCTGGATAAATGTATTTTATGGGGTCCCCTGATTCCCTAAGCGACAGCTTACCTTGCTTATTGATTAAGTCTGCCCCTGATTCTGAATATAGAAAACAAGTTTCTTTTACCTTCACTGGATGTCCTGTTACAGCAATGTCACCATAATTCATCAGAATAAATGAAACATTACTGCCTGAAACTAAAACCACTTGAAACGATGTTTCCTGCAAAGATTGAAAAAGGATAATCACTTTAAACTTAGCATTCTCGTCGTTTTTAATTTATAAAATTACATTTCTGTAATATTGAACATTAATTTTATGAGCATTACTGACTGACCTCATTGATATTTTTACTGTTTAAAATGTATTATAATTTTAATAAATGTCTTTGTGTACTAAATGTGTTCAATAAAGATTCTGAAATTGTATTGAACTGAATTATTGATAAAGTGAAAACCGTCCCATTTCAGAAGTATACCAAACGTACTGTGTTGGTGATGGGATAGTAAGCGACTTTATCCCACGTTGCAACAAAGACCCAAGAAGCGTTGAAGGTCAGATTTGAGAAATTATTGTTTATATCCTGAATGGCCCGTGTGAGAACACTTCCATTAGTGTACTGATGATATGAAACCACTCCTCTCATACGGTTGTCAAGGTCAGTCCAGAGACCAGCGATTATATCTTGGCCTCCATAAGCGGGAAAGGAGTCGGGAACAAACTGTGATGAAGCCTGGTTGAATGTCAGGTGTCCATTATTATTCACCTGAAACATGAGAAATATTTTTTAAATCACAGCCACAGGATCACAGATGAGTTAATAAAGCATTCACCACTGACATTTAGACTTCGAATCAAGATTGAATCAAATTCTTACAAAAATCTGCTGGTATGTGCGGCCAAAGAACAGAAATGGACTCAGCAGTGGAATAACTGAGGAGCTTCCATCATCAGCAGCAGCATTTCTTGTGTCTCCTGATGAGCCGAATGGGTAGAATATTCCTGGTGCTACCAAGAGTGGGAAAAAAAAAGTTTACATTTTACACTGATTTATGGGATTCATGTTTGAATCTGGCTGTGATTAATAGTGGGATGATGATGCCCTCTGGTGGCCGACTCATGTGGATGCGACAAGAGTAAAGTAAAGCAAATGAAAATGGGGGCAAAACTCAATGTGAAATAAATGTTTTCTGAAAAGTTTGATTTTTGTGTATTTCTTGGATGAAATGTGACTACACAAGGTTCAACCTTAATCTTATGAAGTGACGAGAATACTTTTTGTACGCAAAAACAAACAAAAATAACAAACAAAAATACAGCCTTTATTCAACAATTTCATTCTAGCCTGTGCCAGTCTCCTACGCAGTTAACATTGTAAACATTGCAGCGTTTTTGAGTTCTGCGGCAGCCGATGCTGTTTATGTGAGCACCACGAGATGCACTGCATTTACTGCGCAGGAGACTTTTTACTACTTTCTTTACTACTTAACCATGAAAGGGTTAATTATATTGCTGTCTATGGAGGGATCGGAGATCTATCAGATTTCATCAAAAATATCTTCACTTGTGTTCCAAAGATGAACAAAGGTTTTATGGTTTGGAACGACATGAGGGTGAGGAATTAATGATAGAATTTTCATTTTTGGGGGAACTAACTCTTTAAAGGTGCAGTAAGCAATTGTCGAATTACGCTGTTGAAAAGTGAATCAGACCAAGCACCAAAAACACACTTGTAGCCAATCCGCAGTAAGGGTCAAATCTTGGTGCTTCAGTGGTTCTTCAGCAGTTCTTCACCGGTTCTTTAAATGACTGAAGTGCTATATAGCACCAAAAGTGGTTGGCCTATGATTACGAACCAAGAAACACTTTTAGTGCCATATAGTATATAGCACCATGTTTTCTTAGAGTGTATAGAAAGAGAAAAAGGCCAGGGGAATAACTTGGGAAGAAGTAGGCCCGGCGTTAATTTTGGAGAAGCTTTCCAGCTCTGGAGAGACCTTAAGGTGTGGGAAGGCCTGAAAACAGTCACAGATGTTACTTTGTTTCTTCTCGATACATGAGTAACGTTGGTTTTGCTGTGTTTCACAGAACTAAGATATCCTGTATTTTGCTTGGATACAGTATGTAGGGAAATGTTTTCAATACTCAGGATGACAACAGGTGGAATCCAGTCAGAGCTGCACACAACTGATAATAGTAATACACATCCTTATGAAAGTCCTACCTGATTCATTGTTCACAAGAAAAGCCCAACGACCAGCAACGTTGACATTAGTCGTGAGCTTGAGGTTTGGGATGTAGCTGCCATTAGTTGCATAATGAATTAGATAATAGTCAGTGGAGTTTATGGTGTCGTATCCAGCCTAATAAAACAATATACGAATGTTATGTAGCTTTTCATACAGAGCCAGTATATAATGTTTTTTCAATCCTGTGATGTTTGTCTTACCTCCACGTAATCATTTATCACAGCACAATCACCATAATTCATCAGAATGAAAGAAAAACCACTGCCTGAAATTAAAACCACTTGAAAGGTGATTGCCTGAAAAGAAAAGAAACAACATCATGATTCATAGTCTACACAGTCTGTGACCTTGTATCTGAAAAGAAAAGAAGACATTATTTACCGGTGCTGAGTGAAGATTAAATACATTCATATCTGATGTTTGAACATAGTCCCATGTTGCAACAAAGACCCAGGAAGCAGTGAAGCCCCTCTGTGGGAAATACTTGTTTATATCCTGAGTGGCGCGGGTGAGCACACTTCCATTAGTGTACTCATGATACGAGTATTTGCCCAATCCAAAGTCATCAAGGTCAGTCCAGAGCGCAGCAATGAAATCTTCAGTTGCATATTTGGGAATGTAGTAAGGCAGAGATTCTGGTAAAGGTTGCTTGAACGTAAGAAGTCCGTTATAATTAACCTAAAAATAAAAGACACAAGTTCAGGATGAAATAGTTTATCACAACATCTGCATTCATATTTAGTCTGGTATTGGAACCGGATTCTCACATATGTGTTGTTGTACGTGCGGCCGAAGAACACAAATGGAGTGGAGAAGGCAACATTTACAAAGGTTTCACTACCATTTTCAAAATGTTCTGTGTCTCCTGCCGCTGAGCCGAATGGATAGAATATCACTGGTCCTGCCGGGAGAATGAACACAAAAAATACAAAATGGTTACATTTGACTCTGATTTATAAGGGCTCATTTTTCTTTACTTCGTGTGAGGACTGACTGTGATTAGTAGAAGAATGATGATGGCCTCTGGTGGCCAACTTTTGATGTGACAGCAAAATATTTAATCACTACATCAATTAAAAAATCTGTCTAAAAAAAATCTAAAAGTATATATCCAATCGTACTGTATGGTTTTAATGTTCACCTGCGAGATCAGAAGACTTAAATCATAAGTCATGACTTCCTGTGTCACTGGGTTCTAATTATGAGTTGACATGCAAGGTAAATTCTTATAGACGTACATCATTATGAGAAACACCCGAAAATACAGCGATGATGTTTGACAGAATTCCATTGAATTGCATAAATAAGGAAGTGGCATAAGAAGTTAGCTCAACAGTTGAAAATCCTCATTAGTGCTATCAGGGCAATAATTAAGAATCCACATAACTTCTATGGTTTGCCATAAAAAACATTTGCTGTCATCAAACTACAAACTCCTGTTTGCCAAACATTCCTGGAACCTTCTACTATAAATGATCCCTGATCTATGGTTCAGATGAGACCAGAATAGTGTTTTTTGAAAAACAAACACCAGAGCTGGCTTTGACACTCACATGAGATCACAGCAATGTAAAAAGACAGTGATCCAATTCTCGATGTAAAAATTCTTTTGGATATATGTTACAATAGGGAATAAAAGACTATCGCAACATCTGCACAGACATATGATTAGTCTTTCATCACTCACAACATTATTAACAGTAGGGCTGTGTACAGAATAATATGGACAGAATATTCATATTGCAATTTTTTTTTAATGAATATTGCAATTGCGATTTTATTTGCGATTTTGGCCATTGTTTTTGCTGCGCTGCCTCTGAGTGAGCTCTGATTGGGTAACATCTTAAACATGCGCACAAGAACGTTGTAGTATTCTGAATTACAATATAAATAAATAAATAAAAGCGCAGCCTTGTGCGGTTTAGAAATAGCATGTGCTCAAATTGATTGTTTTGCGATTGTGATTAATTGCACAGCCCTAATTAACAGACGCTGTGGTGTTTGGCATGTGCTGTTTTCTGTAAGAAGAAACACATACCAACACCTTTAAAGGGTTAGTTCACCCAAAAATGAAAATTCTGTCATTAATTACTCACCCTCATGTCGTTCGAGACCCGTAAGACCTCCGTTCATATTCGGAACACAAATGAAGATATTTTAGTTGAAAGCTGATGGCTGAGAAAGGCTTCAGATAGGCCTCCATTGGCATTCAGTACATTTACTCTCCCAAGACGCATAAAAGGCACTTAAAACGTCGTTACAAAGTCCATCTTACCACAGTGACTCTACAATAATTTTACGATGTGACGACAATAGTTTTTGTGCGCAAAAAAAAATCTAAATAACACCTTTATCCAACTTGTTCTTGTCTTCCGTGTGTGCCTCCACGACGCATGCGCGAGAATATGACGCATATCCGGCGTTCGGACACATGACCCAGAAGCGATTTGTTTACAAGCAGAGGAAGACGCGTGTGTCTAAGCTGTTGGATTCTACATTGATCGTGCTTTAGGTCTCGGCGTAGTTCTCAAAATCGGACTAAAGTGTGCATTTCATGGATTCCCGAATGCTGGCGCTCCGTCATATCCTCGCACATGCGTCGTGGAGGCACGCACGAAAGACAATAACAAATTGGATAAAGGTGTTATTTAGATTTTTTTTTGCGCACAAAAACTATTGTCGTCGCATCGTAAAATTATTGTAGAGCCACTGTGGTGAGATGGACTTTGTAACGACGTTTTAAGTGCCTTTTATGGGGGGGGGGGGGGGGGGGGGGGGGTACCATAATTTGAATATACTACCGGGTTTCTACTGATACAAAGCTTAATGCTAATCGCTGAAGTAACCCTTTAATGTCTGTCATCTTGTCTCGTCTTGGTAATAGAAAAAAAGGTGTGTAAAGATTTTGTACAGTTACATTTCTTACAATTCATTCAAATATAGTCAATGTAGTAAAATGACTGACAAATCACTGTTTTTACAGCCTATACCAACAGACACAAACACACCACTACTGAATGATATCAAAACTTCAGCAGTCAGTAGAATCCATAACAAATACATTACCTGCCACAGTTGTGTTTGGAGTGACAGTAGCATTATTGATGGTAGTGTTCCTAACTTCTGTATAAAAAAGATTTTAAAAAAGGAGAAGAAGAACAAAATATGAATATTAATTAATAAACATATAAAAAATATAGATTGCATAAGTACAAAAAGGCACATGTTAATGTATTTACCTCAACAGTATTTAAGGCGATAGAAAGAGACTCTATAGCTAAAGCAAAGAGCAGAGGAGACAGAGGGCAACCCTGCCGTGTCCCACGGGCGAGGGGAAAGAATGATGAAATATTAGCATTAGTTTTGCAGAGGGAGCAGAATTTAAGAGGCGAATCCATGAGATAATATTGTGCCCAAAGCCAATTTTTTCTAATACAGTGAATAAATAATTCCATTCCACACGATCGAATGCTTTTTCAGCATCAAGGGAGATCAGGGGCGCCGCTAGCGATTTTGGGCCCTATGAAAGAATATGAGGTTGGGCCCCCCCCTAACACGCACCAAACGCTACCAATATAAAAGGCTATTATTATCCCCACTCAAGCGAACGCATTAAGCTTGCCACAAAGAACCGGCAAAAGTATTGATTATGAATGTGTCAAAACTAGCAAGGAGACATTTTAATTGTTTATTAATTATCAGCTTTAGTCATATCGGCTGACGGTGCTGACTCGCCATCTCCGCAGTAGTGGAGAGAGATGCCAAGAGAGCCATTCTGCCATTCCAAGAGAGAAATGCACTTTTCATTACATAATCAGAGTGTAGCCATTTCTTTTCGAGTTGAATTGTTTCGTTTAAAAGTAGACTTTTCAAGTGACATATTTCTCATGTCTGTGAGACAAGCTCCATTTCACATGCAATGCTATTAATGTTGCTGATGCCTCCATGTCACTATTATATTGACTGCTATATTTCCTAATTGTTTATTAAATCCAGCCAATTAGTTAATGAAACATTGATTAAAATTAAGATAAAGTTTATACAAACAAAATTAATTTTAAAGAAAGACTTTATAGGAAACAAAATTAGCCTACATGCTCAAAATCCATGTGTCCCCAGATATATGCACATCTGATTATGTAGCCTTACTCATGCTGCTCACTTTTCATAATCAACAAATGAAATTAAAATAATAATATTTAAACATAGCCTAACTATGAAACTAAATAGGCTGCATTTTCTTTAACCCATGGCCGACGAAGTCGTCGGCGCCTTCTGATGGATTTTTTCCTTTATGGCAGTGGAAAAAACTCACAATACTCCGTCATTTTTAGCCATAGATATGTGCAAGATATAATTATAAACTATAAACTGTCTACTTTTATTTGTGTACACTCATAATAACATCAAAGGCCGTGGACTCCGGGAACAGATTATTTTGCACTCCACTCCAAACGCTGTCTTCATTTAAAAATATATATTTTGTTTATTAAATGCAAAGTTTTTCATTTCAAAAGCATTTCTAAATTCAGTATATAATTCCAACCAACGAAATTCTGAGCCAAAATAACAAAGTGGTAAAAAAAACCTTTGAATTACCACCATCAAATTCAAACATTAATCCATCAATGCTTGGATAACACACACACACACACGTCTCCTTCCATTAATAATAATGGCGTGCGGTTGCTGGGATATAAACCTAACAACATACATGGCATAATTTTTGGAATGACTTAGGCCTATCAAGAGAGGAAAAAAATAGTTTTAGTCACATAACATCAGTTAATGGAAACGCCATAATTTCGTAATATTTTTTATCGACTTTTAGAAAATATCGCAAAAGTGTTGTGCAAATCTGTAATGGAAACGCGGCTACTGATGAGTGCGCTAAGGCAGGACCAAACCATTTCATGCAGATACAGGGGGGTGGTTGGTCAATATGGATGTTTACTTTTTGGTCAATGGGATATTTAACTTTTATTGCCAAAATAAGTAAAATCAAAGACATCATTCAATTTATTATTATTTGAAATATACTCAATGATGATGGTTTATATAATATAATACACTTTTAATTAGTTGTTACCTATTTGTTGGGGCCCCTATCAGTCAGGGGCCCTTGAAATTGTCCTAACTTTTCCCCCCTATACGGTGCCCCTGAGGGAGATTATCATTTCAGAAGTTGTAGAAAGAGATGGACTAAAAAGTATATTTAGCAATCGTCAACGTCCCTTAATAAACCCAGTCTGTGTCACATGTCTGTCTTGTCCTGTGTAGCACATGGTGTTTTGGTTTATTTCTGTCCTGTGTGCGCCTGTCATCTGTCTTGACCCCACCCCTCGTTATCTGATTATTAGTTAATTTGCTCCACCTGTTGTCCCTTGTTACCTGCCTTGTTTGTCTGCTATTTAGTCTCCTTCCATTTTCAGCCCTGTGCGGTTATGTTGTCTATGTTACGTGTGGAGATATTCTGGTTCCTGATTCTTGTCCCTGATCTCGGTCCCTGGTTTGTCTCTGTTTGATTTTTACCCCATAGTGGGTTTTTGTTTTGTGTTTATGTTTCTTTGGTTAATAAAATTCATGTTCACCTGCATTTTGAGTCCTCACCCCTTTTTTCACCATAGCGTTCGTGACAGAACATAACCGCCAGTAGAGGACTCAGCAGTTGTTTTTTGCCCTTTTTTCTGTTTCTCTCCATGGAACCTGTCAACCACCTAGAGGCTATGTGGTATGTGAACTCCCGTTATCTACGTCAGCAGGGAGCTGATGTGAGGAGGTTTGCTCGGGTCTTCCTCATTGAGATCGATCACTTAGACCTGAGTGAGGCAGAGACCAAGGAAGTTTTTAATCTGTGTCTGGACATGCCCCTCAATCCGGAGGAGATGGGGAGGATGGGGGTTTTTGGCTTCTGGGAGTTCATAGACTATCTTGACCCCAGCCCTCCAATGACCATTGTCCCTGTTCCGCTGGTCCCTGTTCCGCTGGTCCCTGTTCCGGTGGTCCCTGTTCCGTTGGTCCCTGTTCCGGTGGTCCCAAAACGGAGGAGGAGGAGGAGAAAGGCTCCCTCCATGCCTGTTCCGGTGGTCCCTGTTCTGGTGGTCCCAGTTCCGGTGGATCGTGGTCCGGTGGTCCCAGGTCCGGTGGGTCGTGTTCCGGTGGTCCGAGGTCCGGTGGATCGTGGTCCGGTGGACCTTATTCCGGTGGTCCGTGTTTCGGTGCTCTGTGTTCCGGTGGTCCCTGTTCCAAAACGGAGGAGGAGGAAGGCTGTTCTGGTGGTCCGTGTTCCACCCACGCCGACCCGGCGCCCTGCTCTGTCTGCGCCGCCCAGACACCCTGCTCTGCCTGCGCCGACCCGGCGTCCTGCTCTGCCCGTGCCACCCAGACGCCCTGCTCTGCCCGCTCCGACCCGGCGCCCTGCTCTGCCCGCTCCGACCTGGCGCCCTGCTCTGCCCGCTCCGACCCGGCGCCCTGCTCTGCCCGCTCCGACCCGGCGCCCTGCTCTGCCCGCTCCGACCCGGCGTCCTGCTCTGCCCGTGCCACCCAGACGCCCTGCTCTGCCCGCGCCGACCCGCCGTCCTGCTCTGTCCGAGCCGCCCAGGCGCCCTGCTCTGCCCAAGCACCCCCGGCCGTCTGAACTCTGCGGGCCGCCTGAACTCTGCGGGCCGCCTCCCCGGCCGCCTGAACTCTGCGGGCCGCCTCCCCGGCCGCCTGAAATCTGCGGGCCGCCTGAACTCTGCGGGCCGTCTCGCCGGCCGCCTGAACTCTGTGGGCCGCCTCCCCGGCCGCCTGAAGGCTGCGGGCCACCTCCCCCGGCCGCCTGAACTCTGCGGGCCGCCTCCCCGGCCGCCTGAACTCTGTGGGCCGCCTGAACTCTGCGGGCCGCCCTCCCGGCCGCCTGTCCCTCCCATCCCGCCCTGGCCGTTTGTCCCGCCCTGGCCGTCTGTCCCTCCCGTCACACCCTGGTCTGTCCCTCTTTGGGTTCTGATGGAGCGTCTGGAAGCCGCTCCTTGGAGAGGGGGGAGTGTCACATGTCTGTCTTGTCCTGTGTAGCACATGGTGTTTTGGTTTATTTCTGTCCTGTGTGCGCCTGTCATCTGTCTTGACCCCACCCCTCGTTATCTGATTATTAGTTAATTTGCTCCACCTGTTGTCCCTTGTTACCTGCCTTGTTTGTCTGCCATTTAGTCTCCTTCCATTTTCAGTCCTGTGCGGTTATGTTGTCTATGTTACGTGTGGAGGTATTCTGGTTCCTGATTCTTGTCCCTGATCTCGGTCCCTGGTTTGTCTCTGTTTGATGTTTGATTTTTACCCCCTAGTGGGTTTTTGTTTTGTGTTTATGTTTCTTTGGTTAATAAAATTCATGTTCACCTGCATTTTGAGTCCTCACCCCTTTTTTCACCATAGCGTTCGTGACAGTCTGATCCTCAGATATAATATTAGGAAGACACACATCAATGCGTTTTGCCAGCACCTTTTCTAGAATTTATATGTCAGCATTCAATAAACTAATAGGTTTATAGCTACTACATATAGTTGGGTCTTTGCTCAAATGACTCCTTATACATATCAAACAATAACGGGGCTAACTGCACTGTTAATTTCTTATAAAAGTCTAAGGGGAAGCCATCGTGGCCCTGGAGCCTTGTTACTCTACATGAGACCAATGCAAGTGGTGATTTCATCTAACCTGAGAGGTTAATCTAATATCTGCTCTGTTAATGTATTAATAGTATGTATATTTAAATGATGTAAGAAAGACTCCATTAAAGAAGCATCAGAAGGAGGTTGAGAAGTATAAAGACTGGAGTAAAAGGAGGAAGACAGAGTTCAGAGTTTTTTGAGGGTCAGTAACGAGCTTATTAGAATGGTCATCCTAAAATCTGTGTAATATAGCGGGATGTGGACTGGTGTTTAAGCTGGGAAGCAAGAAGACGGCCTGCTCTGTCCCATGTACATAAAATGTGGCTCTAGTTCTCTTTTAAGTAGCTAAATATTGTGCTTTATTTGTTGAACGTAAATCAAAATCAGTTTGCAATTTCAAACGGTTCGACTTAAGATCGGGTTTGGGATCTCTGGAATACTGGCTATCCACCTCTTAAATTGAACGGATACACTCTTGTTGTTGAGATTTCCTAATCTTAGCAAAGTGACCACTAAAGGAAATGATTCTACCATGAATAAACACTTTAAATGTCTCACATAAAAGAGAAACAGAAGCAGCACACTGTTTCTGTTTGTTAGTCTCAATGAAAAAGTCAATATTTTTGTATAAAAAAAAATCACAGAAGTCAGTTCTGAAGTGAAGCCCTAGCCTACATTCACATTTCCACTATTTCTACATTATATTTCTAGAAATGCAGGATATAATTTTCCCTTTATTAAAATAGTCCTTAAGGCAGGTATCAAAACATGAGGGACTGTTGCAAACCTGTTTAAGTAGGATCGTAAATAGTTCCTGACTTGCAAGAACCTAAAAAAAATGACTTCTCTGAAGTTTGTATTTTTCCTAAAGTTTTTAAAAGGGGACAAAAGTACCAGATCCTGATACAGATCACTTACAGAATTCCTGCATCTCTCCATTGCTGAAAACCTTGATCTAGTAGGGAAGGTATAAAAGAGGGATTGTCAGCTATAGGAATTGATCAAGGTGACGTCTCCACCCCAAAATTAGTTATAATTTGTTTCCAAATATGAATAACACTACTAATGACAGGGCTGCTTCTGTACATTTCTTTTTTACAGCTTGTTGGTGAAAGAACCGCAGCACCAAGATCATAGGCGGTACATTCATATTGTTCTAGTCTGAGCCAGTCCAATTGTCCACTTTTATCATTTAATATTATTGATATAATTCTGAGGTTAGCCGCCCAGTAATAGCAGCAGAAGTCTGAAAAGGCAAGACCCCCCACATTTCTAGGTTTGGAGAGTGGTATTTTTAAAATTCTATTTAATTCTACAACCTGTCGCTCACGAGAACAACCTGTCGCTCACGGTTTATGGAACTGTCAGTCAGCTGTCAACAATTCCAGCCTTTGCCACTCAATCCGCTCTTAATATCTTGGCCTTAACTGAGACTTGGATCCGTCCAGAAGACTCAGCAACCCCTGCTGCTCTTTCTAACAACTTCTCTTTCTCTCACAACCCTCGCCACACTGGGAGGGATGGAGGCACAAGTCTTCTCATTTCTAACAATTGGAAATACTCAACACACACCTCTCTATGCAACAACTCATTTGAATACCATGATATTACAGTTACATCTCCCGTTACAACCCATATTATAGTAATTTACCGCCCTCCTGGCCAATTAGGCACCTTTGTCGAGGAGTTGGATGTGCTGCTGTCCTCATTCCCAGAGGATGGCAGCCCACTTATAGTCCTCGGTGATTCAACATTCACATCAACAAGCCTTATGCTGCAGACTTCCACTCCTAGCCTCATTTGATCTCACCCATCTCAGCACCACACATACCCACAAATCTGGTAACCAACTTGACCTCATCTACACACGCAACTGCACTACAGATAACATTTTGGTCAAACCTCTTCACATCTCAGATCATTACTTCATCACATTTAATCTACAACTTACTACTCAGGCACCAGCAGCCCCTCTACCAGTTACTTTCAGGCGAAACCTGCGCTCACACTCTCCTTCGCATCTCTCCTATGCTGTGTCATCTTCTCTTCCCTCATCCACACAATTCTCCACTATGGATGTTAACACCGCTAAAGACACTTTATGTTCCACTTTAACTTCTTGTCTAGATAGTATCTGTCTTCTAGGCCAGCACGTACTACTCCCTCCAACCCTTGGCTATCTGATGTTCTTCGTGAACACTGAACCAAACTCAGGGCAGCAGAGAGGAAATCAACTGACCCGTCTGACCTGAGTAAGTATCAGTCTCTGCTCTCATCCTTTTCAGGTGAAGTCCATGCGGCTAAATCTTCATATTTTCACAACAAAATCAACAACACCTCAAACTGACGCACACTCTTCAGAACATTCAACTCCCTGCTCTGTCATCCTCTGCCTCCTCCCACCACCTCCCTATCTGCCAATGATTTTGCCCATTTCTTCACAAACAAAACAACAACCATCAGCAGTCAGTTCTCACCACCCCCGCCCCCCCCCACACACAAACAGGATTTTACATCAGCCAAATCCACAGCCGAACATCATCTCTCCTCATTTGCTACACTAACTGAGGCAGAAGTATCTAAACTTGTCCTCTCCAGCCATCCTACCACATGTCCTCTACATCCCATCTCCTTCAAACAGAGGTGGACAAAGTACACAACTCCATTACTTGAGAAAAAGTAAAAGTACTATTGGTTAAATATTACTCCATTACAAGTGAAAGTTGTAAAGATAGATTTTAACTTAAGTAAAAGTACAGGGCCCCACTTTATATTAGGTGGCCTTAAGTACTATGTACTTACATAAAAAAAAGTACAATGTACTTACTGAGTTCAAATTGTATTGCAAAACACCTTTGCTGATATGGAGGTGGGATACGGGTAGAGTTAGGGACAGGTGTGGTGGTATGGGTAAGTTTAAGGGTAGGGTTAGGTGTAAGGGAAGTGCCAACTGTGTAATTACAAATGTAACTACAGAAATTAATTACAGATGTAATTACATGCAGGTATTTTTTAAAATGTAAGTACAATGTAAAAACATGTATGAACACAATAAGTGCATTGTATCAAATTATTAATTACAATGTTAGTACATAGTAGTTAAGGCCACCTAATATAAAGTGGGTCCAAGTACAGAAGTACTTGCTTTTAAAAGTACTTAAGTATCAAAAGTAAAAGTAAATGCATTATTGTATTATTGTTGCATTGTTGTATGAATGCACACTGTTCCATAATGGTGGTTTAAGCCAGTCATGTTCCATCCGACATGCTAACATACCTTGAACTCATTTAAATACTTGTTTAAAAGTTACAAAGCTTTTATCAAAGTCAAAATCATACTAGAAAAGAAAGGTTTCTACATTGTGTGTATTTGATAGGATTACATAAAAAACATTTCTGAAAGGACTTCAGTTAACATTATTATCCCAACTAGTGTCACAGAGTCACCAGTAACACCTGCCACACCATCAGAGTCCAATCACCCGACTCCGCCCATCCGCTCGTTATCACCAGATTACTGAAGTCACCACACCTGCACCCGCTCATCACCACCACTTCATAAGCCTACACTTCCTTTCACTCTCTGTCTGGTCTCGTCAGAGATACACTGACTCTATTCTCTGCACCATACTTTGACTCGTCTGTATATCAGAACGTTTGACTCATCCTGATTACCTACCACCATCAGTCATCTGTGTCCAGTCAGTTCCTCCTGTGTCCACCTTTCATCTGTACAGCAAGTATCCTCAAGTCTTCCTCATTACATCCTACTCAGTGCTACTATTCCTCGGCAAGCTTGTGTGATACCATCTCCTGTCTCCATATTTCAAATAAACATCTACTTATCTACATTCCCTGTTGTCTCTCTCTTCTGTCCGTGACAGAAGACCAGACCAACTGTATGCAAAGATCCATTGGATCGGAAGAGGACCCTTCACAGGTCTCTCTCCCCGAGCAAGCACAAGCTGGCGATCCACCTCATCTTCACTCTCCTTCACTGCCTGCCTCTCACAGTCCCATGGCCCGACCTGCAACGTACACCGGTGAGGCGGAGGGTTGCAGCGGGTTTTTACTACAATGTTCACTCTACTTTGAGATGCAAGTGCATGCCTTCCCTACTGATCGTTCTAAGATCGCCTATGTGATCTCCCTCCTCTCTGGTCCGGCCCTACAATGGGCTCAGTCGATCTGGGAAGCGAATGGCAACCTCACTCGCTCATGGGAGGCTTTCACCGCCCACTTCCAAGAAGTTTTTGGCCTCAACACCTCCGCTCTCTCCATCCATGATCAGCTGTACCGCCTTCGTCAGGGAAACTTGACCGTGAGTGAATATGCTTTACATTTCCGCACTCTAGCGGCTAACTGTGGATGGCATGAAACTGCGCTTATCACCTGCTTTCGTCAAGGACTGAATCCTACCATCCGCCATCAAGTAGCAATTTATGATGATGCCATCGGCTTAGAAAAGTTCATTCAGCGTACCATTCGCATCTCTCAACGTCTCACTGCCTGTGCTCTGGACCAAACCGCTGCACACCTTCCGCCTCCCACACCATCTATAACCCTTCCAGCACCTGAGCCTATGCAAATCGACTCATACCATCTCACTGTAGGAGAACGTCAACGACGCATTCACAATGGCCTCTGCCTCTACTGCGGTTCCGAAGGACATCTCATTCTGCAGTGCCCAGTGCGACCACTACGCCCAGCGGTGAGTACAATCCAGATTCCTCCTATGATATCTCCATTATCACGTACTCCGGTCATGATAGTGACCCGTTCCCACTCTGTTTCAGCGTATGCTCTCATTGACACCGGCTCCTCGGGGAACTTCATCTCACACGAACTCCTCAAGAAGCTCAGCCTCCCGAGGAGAAGGATCACAAAGAAGTTAGAGATCCATACCATCTTGGGTAAACCGCTGGGCCGTGGTCAAGTCTGTCATCAATCCCCCACAGTCTCACTTCGCATTGGATGTCTTCATCAGGAGGAGATTTCATTTTTGGTGCTGGAAGGGTCCACCACGGACATCATCCTGGGACGCCCGTGGATGTCAGTACACTCACCACAAGTCAACTGGACCACTGGGGAAATTACGCAATGGGGTGAATCCTGCTCTTCATCTTGTCTACTACCTGTTACTAAGATCTGTTGTCAGAAACCTTCTCCCGATAACTTCCACTCTTCCTCAAATCTTCACCTCAACTCCACATCGATCGAAAGTCCAGAATCCAGCCATCCAACAGAGATTCCCCTTGAGTACCGGGCGTTCCAGGATGTGTTCAGCAAACAACAAGCGACACAGTTACCACCTCATCGGCCATGGGACTGCACCATTGACCTGCTGCCTGGAGCCACACCACCCAAGGGCCGGATCTATCCACTGTCCATCCCGGAGCAGAAGGCCATGGATGAGTACATCAAAGAAGCCTTACAACAACGGTTCATTCGACCTTCCACTTCCCCTGCTGCATCCAGCTTTTTCTTTGTGGGAAAGAAGGACGGAGGCTTGCGGCCGTGCATTGACTACCGTGCACTCAACGAACAAACAGTCAAATTCCGCTATCCCCTTCCTCTGGTCCCAGCCGCTCTGGAACAGCTGCGTGGAGCCAAAATCTTCACCAAACTGGATCTCAGAAGTGCCTACAATCTTGTACGCATCCGAAGAGGCGATGAGTGGAAGACTGCTTTCATTACTCCATCAGGTCACTATGAATATCTCGTTATGCCCTATGGGCTCTCCAACTCTCCATCTGTCTTTCAAGCATTCATGAATGAAGTGTTCCGTGAGTTTCTGAATCAGTTTGTGATCGTCTATATTGATAACATCTTAATCTTCTCCAAGAGCTTGACTGAACACCATCACCACGTCTGTCAAGTCCTCCAAAAACTCAGAGATCATCAGTTGTTCCTGAAGTTGGAAAAGTGTGAGTTCCACCGTACCACTGTTCACTTCCTCGGCTATGTCATCAGCCCACAAGGGATCCAAATGGACCAGAGGAAGGTGGACACCATCATGAACTGGTCACAACCCACCACCGTCAAGGACCTCCAAAGATTCCTAGGATTTGCAAACTTCTACCGTCGTTTTGTTCATCAATACAGTATCATCAGTTCACCACTCACCTCACTCCTCAAGGGCCGGCCCAAGACTCTGTCCTGGAACCCAGCCGCTACGCATGCCTTCCAACAGCTGAAGAACGCCTTCTGTTCTGCTCCCATCCTGGTCCATCCCATTCCGGACCTCCCCTTCGTGGTCGAAGTGGACGCCTCATCGACCGGGGTGGGAGCCATTCTATCACAGCAGCAGGGGAAGCCTCCAGTACTTCATCCATGTGCCTTCTATTCCAAGAAACTGTCCCCGGCGGAGCGTAATTACAACATCGGGAATCGAGAACTTCTGGCTATCAAGATGGCCTTCGAAGAATGGAGACACTGGCTGGAGGGAGCACACCATCAAGTCGAAGTTATTACGGATCACCGTAACCTTGAATATCTTCGAGAAGCCAAGCGTCTAAATCCTCGCCAAGCCCGATGGGCACTCTTCTTCACCCGTTTCAACTTCCGTGTTACATATCGACCTGGAGGCAAGAACCTTAAAGCAGATACCCTCTCCCGTCTTCATGCACCTGAGCCCGAAGTGTTACCTCCAGAAGCTATACTACCTCCAGCCATTATCGTTAGTCCCATCGAATGGTCAATGGAGGACCGAATCCGGGAAGCCACCCGTTCCGAGCCAGCTCCGCCGGGAGGTCCTGAGGGAAAGGTATATGTTCCATCATCACTACGCCTGTCCCTCATGGACTCAGTTCACACGTCTCCGGGCTCTGGACATCCAGGCAGCCAGCGAACCCTCTCGCTCCTTCGTAACCGGTTCTGGTGGCCCACCATCGTGCAGGATGTCTCCCGGTACGTTCGTGGATGCTCAGTCTGTGCCATCTCCAATACTCCACGACGACTCCCCGAAGGAAAGCTGAAGCCACTGCCCATACCACGTCGTCCTTGGTCCCATCTGGGCGTAGACTTTATGACTGATCTCCCACCTTCAGATTCACATACTGGTATCCTAGTTGTGGTCGACCGATTCTCCAAGGCATGCAAACTCATCCCCTTAAAAGGTCTTCCCACTGCCTTTGAAACTGCCAACCTACTATTCCACCATGTATTCCGTCACTTTGGTCTACCAGAAGACATCGTATCAGATAGAGGTCCCCAATTCATCTCACGAGTCTGGCATGCTTTCTTCAGATTACTCGGAGTCTCAGTCAGCCTATCTTCGGGGTACCATCCTCAATCCAACGGCCAGACTGAGCGCAAGATTCAGGAGATCGGGAGATACCTGCGAACCTACTGCCACCAGAACCAAGGCAGCTGGAACCGCTTCCTCCCATGGGCCGAGTATGCACAGAACTCATTACGCCAAGACACCACCGGTTTAACACCGTTTCAGTGCATACTCGGGTACCAGCCTTCTCTCTTCCCCTGGTCAGGAGAGCCGTCAGAGGTCCCAGCTGTCAACACCTGGTTCGAAGCGAGTGAGAGGGTATGGGACTCAGCACACGTCCATCTCCAGCGAGCAGTGCGAAGACACCAGAGCCAGGCCGACACCAGGAGAGGAGCTACACCCCAGTACCAACCGGGTCAAAAGGTCTGGCTCTCCACCAGAGACATCCGTCTTCACCTGCCCTGTCGAAAGCTGAGTCCCCATTATATAGGTCCCTTCACCATCGAGAGGCAGGTCAATGAGGTCACCTACCGTCTTCACCTTCCCTCACACTACCGGATCGCACCATCATTTCATGTCTCACTGTTAAAACCCTTCACTGACCCTCTTGTTTCTCCTTCCCCAGGACCTGATGGTGTTGACGTACCTCCTCCTCCCGAAGTCGCAGAGGAAGAGTCAATTTACCGCGTGCAGGACATCTTGGATTCCCGCCGGCGGGGCCGCCTCCTGGAGTATCTGGTAGACTGGGAGGGATATGGTCCCGAAGAACGCTCTTGGGTCTCTAGAGACGACATCCTGGACCCATCCCTCCTCACCCAGTTCCATAATTCCCATCCCAACCGCCCTGCGCCGAGAGGTCGAGGCCCGGCCCCGTCGACGGGTAGCGCGGGCGTCAGGAGCCGCCCGTGGAGGGGGGGGGGTACTGTCACAGAGTCACCAGTAACACCTGCCACACCATCAGAGTCCAATCACCCGACTCCGCCCATCCGCTCGTTATCACCAGATTACTGAAGTCACCACACCTGCACCCGCTCATCACCACCACTTCATAAGCCTACACTTCCTTTCACTCTCTGTCTGGTCTCGTCAGAGATACACTGACTCTATTCTCTGCACCATACTTTGACTCGTCTGTATATCAGAACGTTTGATTCATCCTGATTACCTACCACCATCAGTCATCTGTGTCCAGTCAGTTCCTCCTGTGTCCACCTTTCATCTGTACAGCAAGTGTCCTCAAGTCTTCCTCATTACATCCCACTCAGTGCTACTATTCCTCGGCAAGCTTGTGTGATACCATCTCCTGTCTCCATATTTCAAATAAACATCTACTTATCTGCATTCCCTGTTGTCTCTCTCTTCTGTCCGTGACAACTAGGTTTTTGCATGTTAACTAACATCATTGTCGAACGCTATGCGTTAGCGCTGTATCCACAAGGCTATGTAGCAATTTGGCGGGTAAATCTATAAAAATTATTTGACCAACAATATTTTATACCAATGTTGATTTTGACAGAAAATTTTGATTTAGTTTTAGTCATAGTCTTTTGACTATAACATTTTAGGCATCTGAATTGTTTTAGTTTTAGTCTATAATAAGATTTTAGTAGAATTAGTAGAACTAAAATTCAGTACTTGTGGTCTGGCATCGAAGAGGCAACTTTCTGTGTGCACTTTCGTGTTGTCACACTTTTTCAGACTTCTTTCGTGTCGTCGCACTTTTTCAGACTTGCAGACGTCTGCTCTTCTTAATTTTAACTTTTAAGTATGACCATGGTTGCGCACACTGCGTCTGGGAACTGCCGCCTTCTATTTTGCCATCAATTGATTAGTGTTCAAAAAATACTTGGAAATCATTGAACTTCGTGTGATCCTACAAGAGTGATTACTGATAGGCTGTCTGCACAAAAAAAAAAACCCTGAATCATCCACTGACTTTCAAAGCGGCTACGACTTTCTACTTCGAGGGCCTTGATAGAAATTATGTGGAGTAAAAAGTACGATATTTGTCTTTCAAATGTAGTGAAGTAAAAGTCCTAATTTCCAGAAAAATACTACACAAGGAAAGTACAGATACTCAAAAAGTGTACTTAAGTACAGTACTCAAGTAAATGTACTTAGTTACTGTCCACCTCTGCCTTCAAACCATCTCTCCTACACTCCTACCAGCACTCACACACATTATCAACACATCTCTCAGCACCGGCATCTTCCCTATCACATTCAAGCAAGTTCAGATAACTCCACTGCTTAAGAAACCCACATTAAACTCTTCACTCATAGATAACTACAGACCTGTCTCTCTCCTACCATTCATAGCAAAAACACTTGAACGAGTTGTTTTCAATCAAGCTTCATCTTTCCTCTCAGAGAATAATCAGTTGGACATCAACCAATCAGGTTTCAAAAGGGGCCACTCTACAGAGACTGCATTACTGTCGGTCACTGAAGCCCTGCGGATTTCAAAAGTTGAGTCCAAATCATCAGTCCTTGTCCTCCTCAATCTATCTGCTGCCTTTGACATGGTCAATCATCAGATTCTTCTGTCCACCCTTTCATCACTGGGCATCACAGGGATTCCACTCCACTGGGTTGAGTCCTATATCTCAGGTAGGTCTTTCAAGGTTGCCTGGAGAGGGGAGGTATCCAAAGCACATCAGCTGACCACAGGGGTTCCTCAGGGCTCAGTGCTTGGACCTCTCCTCTTCTCCATTTACACTACATCATTGGGACCCATCATACAGGTTCATTGCCTCTCATACCACTGCTATGCTGGTGACACTCAGCTCTACCTTTCATTCCAACCAGACGACCCCACAGTAGCTGCAAGAATCTCCAGCTGTCTGGCGGACATCTCAGCATGGATGAAAAAACATCACCTGCAGCTCAACCCGGCAAAGACTGAACTGCTCGTCTTCCCGGCCAATCCGACAATACAACATGACTTTGCCATCCAGCTAGGTTCATCTCTGATCACCCCTACAGGGTCGGTCAGAAACCTTGGCGTAATCTTTGACGACCAGCTGTCCTTCAAAGACCACATTTCAAAGACAGCTCGCTCATGCAGGTTTGCGCTCCACAACATCAGGAAGATCAGGGGCCTCATTTATAAAACTTTGTGTAGGATTTGCGTCAGAAGTGGCGTACGGATGAAACATAGGATGAGTGTACGCACAGAAATATACGGATTTATAAAACCGTGCGCACCACATCCTATGCAGTTATCCCTTAATAAATCACAATCAATTCTAAATGTAGAGCAGCTTTTGCGGCTTCATGTCACGCCCATAGTTGCCCATAAATAGTCTGTGAAATGCCCACAAGGTTAATATTCATCGATTGTGAAATCATGGCAAACACAGAGATGAAATAAAAAAAACGTAACTTCACTCAATGTGAAGTAGAAGTTATCGTTGGCGAGGTGGAAAAGAGGAGAAAATTTTTGTTTTGGAGGGCACAGAGTGGCAAAAGGCACTTGAGTGGCAAAAGGTTGCAGACGCCGTAAATGCTGTAGCCTCACAACCTCAGACCATGGCTGAAATAAAAAAGAAATGGTCAGACATCAAAGTCGAGGCAAAAAAGCGTCTAGCGCTCCATTGCCAGAGTGTGTCCTCGTTTGCCAGCAAGCCTTCTTGCTGTCTGAAGATGCGTTCACTCCGAATCCTTCCATTTGCCACATCTTCTAAGAGTGCAAGATCAGCCATTGTGCGTCATTACGCATTGTGATAGGGCATTTTATTTCCATCCATTTAATTGCATCTGACAAGCTACAGATGTCGGTTATAATCTACTATCTATCTATATATCTCCCTAATTATCTATCTATCTGTCTATCTAATTGCATCTATATCCGCTCCGCCAGACGGACACATTGGCGAGAATATCAGTTTTGCACATTATTTCGTTCTGTTTACCATATTATTTATGAGGATGAATTGCATAACATGCCAATATTATTGCAGAACATATTTCCCTTTTTTTTTGCAAATATGTGTTAATTTGCATTTCTGTTGTAATTTTCGTTTGATTTTGTTTGTTTTACACTGAGATCGATCAAACGGGTGTTCCTGTAGGCTGTTAATTGTAAGACTTGCTTTGTGAAGTCTTCATGTTATTTATGAGAGGCAGTATTGCCATTTCTTTTACACAACGGTCCACAGTTTCACACACTTTCACGTGTTTCTTCCATCTGCAGACGGTGTCGCCATTTCTCATTTCACCCGTTTTTTTGCGTACGCCTGGGTCAGAGCTTGCGTGAAGGACCGCACATTTTCCCGTCAAGTTTGCTTTTTATAAATACCAATTATTGCGTAGAGAGCGGCGTACACCTTCTTTTGTGCGTACGCAACGTTTATAAATGAGGCCCCAGACCTTTCCTAACAGAACATGCAACCCAGCTTCTTGTCCAGACCCTGGTCATTTCTAGGCTTGACTGCTGCAATGCGCTTCTGGCTGGACTTCCATCATGTGCGATCAAAACGCTCCGAATGATCCAGAATGCAGCAGCACGTCTTATCTTCAACGAACCCAAAAGGCCCCACGTCACACCTCTCTTCATCTCTCTGCTCTGGCTATCACTTGCTGCTCGCAGTTCAAGGCGCTTACGCTCGCCTACAGATCCACCACGAGCTCAGCTCCCGCATACTTTGACTCGCTCCTACGAGTCTATACCCCCATTACACCATCACACCATCACAGAGAGGCAGAACATCCATCTCCAGAACATTCACATTCACCGTTCCCTGCTGGTGGAACGATCTTCCCACCTCCATCCGAATTGCAGAACCACTGACAGCATTCAAACGACAGCTGAAAACTCACCTCTTCCGCGAGCACTTAACCTTATCTTTAAAAAAGAAAACATTCCTTTTCCTTATTTTCCTTCTATTTTCCTCTACGTCTTCCCTGCCCTAGTGTGTTATGCTCTGTGCGATGTCCAAAACGTAGTACTTCAGGCACTTTCTGTGTTTCGCTGCCTCCTCACGATGGATCGCTTCCTGTACTCCTAAGTTGTAAGTCGCTTTGGATAAAAGCATCTGCTAAATGCATAAATGTAAATTGTGATTATTCTCCCATAACTCACAGCATTATTAACTGACAGTGTGGTGTTTGGCATGTGTTGTTTTTTGTAAGAATAAACACATACAAACACCATTAAATACCTCATGAACTCACTTGAAATGTACAGTTTATTGATGTATTGATGTATGTATACTGAAACAGGAAGCTGAGGCAGGACATTTAAAGTATTTTGAAGACACTTTGAATATGTGTAAATAGCCAATAGTTTTTCAGAATTCACTGATCCATGATTTGCTATACTTGCTATTGCTAGTCAGAGGCAGGTGATATTAGAGAGAGGGACATTTCATTCTTAAGCATCTTTGGTATAAAAACAAAAGAAAAAAAGTTTCTTCTCAAAATTGTTCAATTCCCACTACAGATTTTCTAATTCAAAAGTCCATAATTACCTGCAAGTGTTGTTGATGCAGATGTTGTTGTTTCAGCTGTTGTTGATGCAGATGTTGTTGTTTCAGCTGTTGTTGGTGCAGATGTTGTTGTTTCAGATGTTGTTGTTGTTTCAGCTGTTGTTGGTGCAGATGTTGTTGTTTCAGCTGTTGTTGTTGTTTCAGCTGTTGTTGGTGCAGATGTTGTTATTTCAGCTGTTGTTGTTGTTGTTGCTGTTGTTGGTGCTGTTGTTGGTGCAGATGTTGTTGTTTCAGCTGTTGTTGGTGCAGATGTTGTTGTTTCAGCTGTTGTTGTTGCTGTTGTTGTTGCCGTTGTTGGTGCTGTTGTTGGTGCAGATGTTGTTGTTTCAGCTGTTGTTGTTGCTGTTGTTGTTGCTGTTGTTGGTGCAGATGTTGTTGTTTCAGCTGTTGTTGGTGCAGATGTTGTTGTTTCAGATGTTGTTGTTGTTTCAGCTGTTGTTGGTGCAGATGTTGTTGTTTCAGCTGTTGTTGTTGTTGCTGTTGTTGTTGCTGTTGTTGGTGCAGATGTTGTTGTTTCAGCTGTTGTTGGGGCAGATGTTGTTGTTGCTGTTGTTGTTGCAGATGTTGTTGTTGCTGTTGTTGTTGCTGTTGTTGGTGCAGATGCTGTTGTTTCAGCTGTTGTTGTTGCTGTTGCTGTTGTTGCTGTTGTTGTTGCTGTTGCTGTTGTTGTTGCAGATGTTGTTGTTTCAGCTGTTGTTGTTGCTGTTGTTTCAGCTGTTGTTGTTGCTGTTGTTGGTGCAGATGTTGTTGTTTCAGCTGTTGTTGGTGCAGATGTTGTTGTTTCAGCTGTTGTTGTTGTTGTTGCTGTTGTTGGTGCAGATGTTGTTGTTTCAGCTGTTGTTGGTGCAGATGTTGTTGTTGCTGTTGTTGGTGCAGATATTGTTGTTGCTGTTGTTGTTGCTGTTGTTGGTGCAGATGTTGTTGTTTCAGCTGTTGTTGTTGCTGTTGTTGTTGTTGCTGTTGTTGTTGCTGTTGCTGTTGTTGGTGCAGATGTTGTTGTTTCAGCTGTTGTTGTTGCTGTTGTTTCAGCTGTTGTTGTTGCTGTTGTTGGTGCAGATGTTGTTGTTTCAGCCGTTGTTGGTGCAGATGTTGTTGTTTCAGCTGTTGTTGGTGCAGATGCTGTTGTTTCAGCTGTTGTTGTTTCAGATGTTGTTGGTGCAGATGTTGTTGTTTCAGCTGTTGTTGTTGTTGCTGCTGTTGTTGGTGCAGATGTTGTTGTTTCAGATGTTGTTTCAGCTGTTGTTGTTGTTGTTGTTGTTGCTGTTGTTGTTGCAGATGTTGTTGTTTCAGCTGTTGTTGTTTCAGCTGTTGTTGTTGCTGTTGTTGGTGCAGATGTTGTTGTTTCAGCTGTTGTTGTTGTTGCTGCTGTTGTTGGTGCAGATGTTGTTGTTTCAGTTGTTGTTGGTGCAGATGTTGTTGTTTCAGCTGTTGTTGGTGCAGATGTTTTTGTTTCAGCTGTTGTTGGTGCAGATGTTGTTGTTTCAGCTGTTGTTGTTTCAGCTGTTGTTGGTGCAGATGTTGTTGTTTCAGCTGTTGTTGTTTCTGTTGTTGGTGCAGATGTTGTTGTTTCAGCTGTTGTTGTTGTTGCTGCTGTTGTTGGTGCAGATGTTGTTGTTTCAGATGTTGTTTCAGCTGTTGTTGTTGGTGCAGATGTTGTTTCAGCTGTTGTTGTTTCAGCTGTTGTTGGTGCAGATGTTGTTGTTTCAGCTGTTGTTGGTGCAGATGTTGTTGGTGCAGATGTTGTTGTTTCAGCTGTTGTTGGTGCAGATGTTGTTGTTTCAGCTGTTGTTGGTG
Organism: Gobio occitaniae; assembly: GCA_033150135.1. NCBI lineage: Eukaryota > Metazoa > Chordata > Actinopteri > Cypriniformes > Gobionidae > Gobio > Gobio occitaniae. The sequence continues at coordinate 166,502 of JARQWZ010002444.1, read as the reverse complement.
CAGATGTTGTTGTTTCAGCTGTTGTTGGTACAGATGTTGCTGTTTCAGCTGTTGTTGGTGCAGATGTTGTTGTTTCAGCTGTTGTTGGTGCAGATGCTGTTGTTTCAGCTGTTGTTGGTGCAGATGTTGTTGTTTCAGCTGTTGTTGGTGCAGCCGTTGTTGTTTCAGCTGTTGTTGGTGCAAATATTGCTGTCACAGATGTTGTAGGTGCAGATGTTGCTTGTGCCCTGGCTGTTAAAGAGGGTGAGAGTTGATTCGATTTAGAAAAGGACATTTCTGAGCTTTTTTTAAAATTTCTTTTATTGTCTTTGCCACATTAAGACTGAAAATCAGACAGGAAAAAATCTTACTCAGTGCCAGGACTGATATGAGCACCAGCAGAAGCTGTGAAACCAGAGACAATCTCATGATGATGAAGTCAGAGATAGAAGTCCTTCTTCTGTAATTAGAAAGCATTATTTGAGCACCATGCATTATTATAAATCCATTTAAAGCCAATTTCAGTCTGGAATACCTCTTACTAAAAACCATTATTAGAAAAAAGTCAATTTAATCAAATCCGAGTCATTTACAGCCTATCAAAAACAGATATTCAAAATCAATTATTATTAAATTATCAAAAAAAATTCTACTATGCGCTAATGTATATTTCTTATATTAACAGTGGCTTATTGGTTTTCAGACAATATTAGTGATTTTTTTAAATTCATGACAAAAACTTTACACAAACTTTTCTAGAGTTACTTTAAAATTTGTAATAAACTTTCAACATTCATGCACTTCATATAAAGCATAAAGATCTCAATTAGTTCACAAAAAATGTACAGTCATGTACAGTCTAATCTCAATATGATTAAAAATACAACAATTCAGTATAAGTAACTAACTTTTCATGCCTTCAAAACACTTTGATAATACCCTTTGTAACAGCAACTGTGACTGTATGGTAAAACTACATGTTTTTCAAATTTTATATAGCCATTTTTTAATCGATTGCACAAGTAATCATAAATTGTTTAATTTGAGAATATAGCTTATGGAGCTTAACGTTAAAGAGAAAGATTTGACTTAACTCTGACAGCTTCTTTTGCTGCTCTTACCTGATGTGGATTAGCAGGAAGTTTCACTGATTAAATTATTTTTTTTTTTTGAGGAAATATCAATATATTTTTGTTGAAGAGGAAATATCTCCTGGAATAATAAAAAAAAGAATACTGGTATGTGTTATCTTTAGATTATAAGGTAGGGTTTCAGAGTCTGAATGCAATTTGAAAGAAATTAATACTTTTTTTCAGCAAAAACACATTAAATTGATCAAAAATGTCAGTTAAGACATGTATAATGTTACAAAAGGAACATGTATAATGTTTATAATGGCTAAGTCAAATAAAATCATTAAAATAAATGATGGAAATGGTTTTAATGTAATGGTTTCCACAAAAAAACAAAACAAAAAAAAACATTGATAATTTGAATGTTTCTTGAGCAGCAAATCATCATATTTTAATGATTTCTGAAGCATCATGTGACACTGAAGACTGGAGTAATGATGCTGAAAATTCAGCTTTGCATCAGGAATAAATTACATTTTAAAATATATTCAAACAGATAATAGAAATAGATAGATTAGATAATAGAAAATAATTATTATTAAATTACATCTATATGATTGACATGATAATTATTTTATTCTGAATATTATATACAGTTAAATATTCATTGAATGTGGATGTTTCATCTGCTTTTTATAAAATCATAACATAAATAAAGTACTTGATTTATTGCTTTGTTACATTGTATCATCTCAACTTTAAACCCTTCAAAAAATATTTTATATATATATATATATATATTTTTTTTTTAATCCATTGCACAAGTAATCATAAATAGTCTAATTTGAGAATATAGCTTATGGAGCTTAACATTAAAGAGAAAGACTTGCCTTACCTTCGACTGCTTCTTCTGCTGCTCTTGTACCTGATGTGGATTAGCAGGAAGTTTCACTGATTTTAAATGTGTCCCGGACCTGTTTAAGAGGACATATCTCCTGGAATGAAAAACAGAATGCTGTTATCTACGTCTTTAGATTATAAGGTAGGCATTTCAGAATTGATCAGACAATGCATTTTTGCCTAACCACAATTATTTGTGACAGGTAACCAGCTCTACAACAAATGGTTACAGAAGTCAGAATGTCAGAACAGTTTTCACAATTCAAAATACTATAAACTTAGCTGCTATAAAACAATACATATATATATATAAATATATATATATATATATAAATATTATTTCAAATTAATGCATTGTGACATCAAATGTTAGTACAGAAATGTTACCTCAAGGGCAAGGCCACAAGAACTTACAAGAACAAGTTTTTCAACTGAGGCCTTACACATTCAATTTTTTCTTACTTACATTTTTTGTAAGTGATATAACCAATTAATCGGATTGGCTTAAGTATACGGTGGGTGGAGTCTACCTATTTGTGGATTTGTGTGAGTGTAGACGCTAGAAATGTTTCAAAATCCACATGCTGTGCTGCGATTTACAAATGTGCAAGAAGAGATCCACCAATGCAGAGGAAGCCATCAACAAATGCACAGGAAGCGATTCACAAATGAATGCAAGGCAGACTTGTGTTTGTGACATAAAAACATATGTGTGGATATTTTTTTTATTCACAAATGTCATTGTATTTATTTGTGAATCTTATTAATTTTTGTTAAACCCCTGCATATATTTGTGGATCTCATTCTATTCATTTGTGAATTTATTTAATTTTTGTGAATCTCTTTACATTTATTTGTGGATAACTATCTATTTGTTTGGAATAATGCAACAAATCTACCCCCATAGGGGTGTAATGCTGTTTCTGTCACAGACACGTCAGGTTCCACCCTCCACCAATCACAGCGCACTCCATCCCCAGAGTACTGATCACTATCACCTGCACCTCATCATGGCACTCATCATCAGCACTATAAGAAGCACACGCACACAGCACTCCACGTCCGGTCTCGTTCGCATATACTTCAGGCTATGCTTACCTCAAGGACTCTACTACTGATACTTACCTGTCTCCAGCGTGTCTCCTTCCCTCCGTGTTCCTTGTCTGCTGTGTGGGTGTGTTCCTGTCCGTCCCTCTGTACTCCAGCGATCTCCAGTCTCCAGCGATCTCCAATCTCCAATAACCTCCAAGCTCCAGCGTCCTTCCATCTTCAAAACAAAAGACAGTAACTCTCTCTCTCTCATATCACCTTCTAATCTACCATCAACCGGTTTACTCACCTGCTCCACAACACCTGCTCTACTGTGGTCTAATAAACTACCCATACCTGTTTACTTCTGTGTCTGCCTCCTGTCTACTTGTAACAGAAGACCGGACCAACACCGAAGACCCAGTATGAGCCAACTCCAGATCCATTCCAGGAAATGGTAGATGCGCTTCGGCGCACATTTCCTCCACAACCCACTCCAGTTACCGTTCATTCACCTGCACCAGCGAACACCAACCCGTCTGTCAACAACCCTCCTTCAATACCTCCGTATGCCATTCCCATGGCCAAACCGGCGCCCTACTCAGGATCGGCGGAGAATTGCAGCGGCTTCCTGCTGCAATGCACACTGGTCCTGGAGATGCAGCCGCACTTGTACCCGAGCGACACTTCCAAGATCGCCTTCATTATATCTCAGCTCAGCGGCAAAGCATTAATGTGGGCCGATTCCATCTGGTCACAACAGGATGCGGTAACGCAATCATACGCAGCGTTTATTTCCCACTTCCGGGAAGTGTTTGGAAAGCCGATCACAGATTCTTCAGCTGGTGAGAAACTTTATAATTTAAAACAAGGATCCATGTCTATTTACGATTATGCTTTGCAATTCAGAACGCTGCAGCAGTCAGCGGATGGAATGAACAGGCACTGATAACCACATTTCGGCAAGGATTGGAACCTCGGGTACGGCTGCATCTCGCTGCATGCGAGGACTCCATCGGCCTTGAGAAGTTCATCCAGCATTCCATTCGATGCGCCACTCGCATGCAGGCGTGCATCCAAGAGCACCAGGACCAGTATCCCTTCAACGTGCCGTTCCGCCGATCCGAACCCGTCAGCACCCCAGAACCAGCCCACGAACCCATGGAGTTAGAGAACTCCCGACTTACCCCAGAAGAACGCCGTCGTCGGCTGACCCTACGTCTCTGCCTGTATTGTGGTGAGCCTGGGCATGTCATAGCTGCATGCCCCACACGACCTCCGCGACCCATGGTGAGTGCCATTATTCCTGCTGATCATAAAATGAAACCACTCACCACTGTCGTCACCCTTACTGCCGCTAATGTCTCCCTTTCAGTGGTCGCGCTCCTCGACTCGGGGTCAGCCGGCAACTTCCTCTCCGGTGCCATCTGCCGCCAGTTACGCCTCAAGACCACTCCGTCTCCGACCACCTACAGGATCAGCTCAATAACCGGAAGACCCCTCAGTCGCAAGCACGTCCGTACCGTGGCTGGACCAGTCACTCTCCAAGTCGGGCTTTTACACCGGGAAGAGGCTCACATGCTGGTTCTGGAGGATTCGACTTCTGACGTGGTTCTGGGGTGCCCCTGGTTGGAGCAGCACAACCCTACCATCTCCTAGAAAACGGGCGAAATCATGAAGTGGGGCGACACTTGCTTCTCGCAATGTCTAACTGAACTTCCTCTTCCATCCTCATCTCTGCCTGATCTGACTCTCTGTGCCACATCCATCGAAAGTCCAGTTGAACAACGCTCTGTCGATGTCCCCAAGTGTTACGCCCCCTTCAGCGATGTCTTCTGCCCGCAACGGGCTTCCAAGCTGCCTCCACACCGGCCATGGGACTGTGCCATCGACCTGCTTCCGGGTGAACCAGTACCAAGGGGTAAGATATACCCACTATCCATCCCGGAGGAGAAGGCCATGGAGGAATACATCCAGGAAGCCCTCGTCCAAGGTTACATCAGGCCGTCTACTTCCCCTGCTGCATCCAGCTTCTTCTTTGTGGCAAAAAAGGACGGAGGCTTGCGGCCATGCATCGATTATCGTTCCCTCAACAAGATCACAGTTAAGTTCCTCTCGTCCCAGCAGCCCTCGAACATCTCCGTGGTGCCACTGTGTTCACCAAGTTGGACCTCCGCAGCGCGTACAACCTCATCCGGATACGTGAGGGGGACGAGTGGAAGACTGCCTTTATTACCCCTACTGGACACTATGAATACCTCGTCATGCCGTATGGATTGGTAAACGCCCCCTCCGTATTCCAGGATTTCATCCATGAGGTGCTCCGGGAGTTTTTCCATTGATTCGTCCTAGTCTACATCGACATCCTCATCTACTCCCGGAGCCAGGCCGAACATCGCCAACACGTTGCGGAGGTCCTCAACCGTCTACGTCAGTTCCATCTGTTCCTCAAGGCCGAAAAGTGTTCTTTCCACCAAGCATCAGTTTCCTTCCTGGGATACCACATTGATCACAGTGGCATCCGGATGGACGAGAGGAAGGTGGAATCCATCACAACCTGGCCAGAACCCACCACTATAAAAGAACTCCAACGCTTCCTAGGTTTCTCCAATTTCTATAGACGATTCATCAAAGGTTACAGCTCCATCACTCATCCACTCACCAGTATGTTACGCAATAAGCCCAAGTCTCTGTCCTGGACCCCGGCAGCCACCAACGCCTTCAGCCACCTCAAGAAAGCCTTCACCACCACTCCCCTCCTAGTCCATCCACCCGGAAAAGCCCTTCGTCGTGGAGGTGGACGCCTCCACAACCGGAGTGGGAGCGGTGTTGTCTCAGCAGCAGGGGACGCCAAGTAGACTCCATCCATGCGCCTTCTTCTCCCGCAAGCTCAGCCCGGCGGAGGTCAACTACTCCATCGTTGACAGGGAACTTCTGGCAGTCAAGCTTGCCTTGGAAGAGTGGAGGCATTGGTTGGAGGGAGCCAAACATGCGTTCCTGGTGCTAACAGATCATAAAAACCTTGAGTATCTTCGATCAGCCAAGAGACTATGTAATCCCCAGACAAGCCCGTTGGGCCATGTTTTTCTCCCGTTTCAATAACACCATCTCCTATCGTCCCGGTACCAAGAATCATAAAGCTGATGCTCTCTCCCGTCTTCATGCCCCTGACGAACAGACCGAAGAACCAGAACCCATTATTCCAAGCTCCCTCATTGTAAGTCCTATTACCTGGTCCGAAGAAACCATTCCCTCCTCCAATGCCTCCACGAACCCTCCACCGGGCTGTCCACCTGGCTTGCTGTACCTCACTCGGACACGACGCACTCCCACCATTCACTCGGCTCACACGTCACTCGGTACTGGTCACCCGAGGGTCAATGAAACCCTCTCGTTGCTAAAAGAACGCTTCTGGTGGCCAGGGATGGCAAAGGATGTCAGAAGGTACGTGCAGGGCTGTAGGGAGTGTGCCATTTCCAAGTCTCCGCGTCATCTTCCAGCTGGTAAGCTCCTTCCTCTGCCCGTTCCAGAACGCCCATGGTCACACCTAGGAGTAGATTTCATCACTGACCTGCCGGTATCAGACGGTAATACCACCATTCTAGTAGTGGTAGATCGTTTCTCTAAATCATGTCGTCTGATCCCACTCCCAGGTCTGCCTACTGCCATGGAAACAGCCGAAACACTCTTCAATCAAGTTTTTAGATACTTCGGAATACCTGAAGACATAGTATCTGACCGAGGTCCCCAGTTCATATCCCGAGTATGGAGATAGTTCTTCTCGCTGCTAGGTGTGGCCGTTAGCCTGACGTCGGGGTATCATCCACAGTCAAATGGGCAGATGGAAAGGAAGGAAATTGGCCGCTTCCTACGTACCTTCTGTCATGACAACCAGGACTCTTGGAACCAGTTCCTAGGTTGGGCCGAGTACGCCCAAAACTCCCTGAAGCAGTCGACCACTGGACTCAGCCCATTCCAATGCGTACTCGGCTTCCAACCTCCTCTGTTCCCCTGGGATGGGGAACCCTCCGACGTTCCTGCTGTGGACTACTGGTTCCGAGAGAGCGAGAGGGTCTGGGACTCAGCTCACCATCAGTTGCAACGGGCCCTGCGCAGACGCAGGATGGTCGCTGATCTCCGACGTTCTGACACCCCCGTCTTCCAGCCTGGTCAGCTGGTGTGGCTTTCTACCCGAGACATCAGAATGCGTCTGCCTTGCAAAAAGCTGAGTCCCAGGTTCATTGGCCCATTCCCCATCACCAAGCAGGTCAACCCGGTCACATATCAACTCCGTCTGCCACAAGGGTATCGTATACATCCCACCTTCCATGTTTCACTGCTCAAAGCTCACCATCCCTCTGTTTCTCCAACAGGACCTGATGTAGTTCCCGCCGAACCCCCCCTTCCACTCATCCTGGAGGACGGTACGGCCTACAAGGTCAATGAGATCTTGAACTCCCGACGTCGTGGTGGTCAGCTGGAGTATCTAGTGGATTGGGAAGGATATGGTCCCGAGGAACGCTCCTGGGTCCCAAGGAACGACATTTTAGATCCCAGTTGACTCCAGACCTTTCACGACAGTCATCCTGAGAAGCCAGCTCCGCGGGGTAGAGGACGTCCACCACGGCGTCGGGGTTCTCGGCCCTCTGGAGCAGGCCGTGGAGGGGGGGGGTACTGTCACAGACACGTCAGGTTCCACCCTCCACCAATCACAGCGCACTCCATCCCCAGAGTACTGATCACTATCACCTGCACCTCATCATGGCACTCATCATCAGCACTATAAGAAGCACACGCACACAGCACTCCACGTCCGGTCTCGTTCGCATATACTTCAGGCTATGCTTACCTCAAGGACTCTACTACTGATACTTACCTGTCTCCAGCGTGTCTCCTTCCCTCCGTGTTCCTTGTCTGCTGTGTGGGTGTGTTCCTGTCCGTCCCTCTGTACTCCAGCGATCTCCAGTCTCCAGCGATCTCCAGCGATCTCCAATCTCCAATAACCTCCAAGCTCCAGCGTCCTTCCATCTTCAAAACAGAAGACAGTAACTCTCTCTCTCTCATATCACCTTCTAATCTACCAACAACCGGTTTACTCACCTGCTCCACAACACCTGCTCTACTGTGTTCAAATAAACTACCTATACCTGTTTACTTCTGTGTCTGCCTCCAGTCTACTTGTAACAGTTTCATGCATACTGAGTTTTTTTTACACTGTTAAAGACTTAGATTCCCATGCTAAACATGGACAAAGTTTCAAAAGTTAAGTTAGACGTTTGATGGAGTATTTCTGTGCCAAAAATACTCCTTCCGGCTTCGGAAAGTTTTTTCCGAGTATGGGTCTGTGTGACATCCAATGGGGTGGAATTTCCTCTTACGGGTCCTAAGGGCACTTCTCCCGGAAGGGCGCGCGCGCACCATTCGACCAGAGCGAGAGAGCAAAAGCAGTACGCCCATCAAAGTGCTTTGCTCGGCTGCGCTGCAGTCACAGGACTTCACAACATCAACAATGTCACCAAAGATGTGTGTTTTTGGTTGTCAGGGCAGGATGGAGTTTGTTTTTCCGGAGCAGAAACAGAGTTGTGCAAGTGTTTTGTTTGTTCCCAGCATTTAGGCGACGATTGTTTTATAAATAAAGCCCTGTTCGACGCCGGATTTGTAGCTCGTCTAATGCTGAAAGATGGAGCAGTCCCAGCGATTAAGGTTCACGGTCGTGACTCGTGTTTTGGAAGCAGGCGGTGAGAAAAACTGCTTCAAATATCTTTGTGTTGTTAGCTATCGACTCGTTCATTCAAATGCGCTACTATTCCCTGGGGCGCAACTACCCATTGCCAGAGGGGTATGCAGCAACAATTTTGGTGCCCCCCATTGATAAAGAAACGAAAAGAAAGAAAAGAATCAGAATTTTTATAACTATTCCAAGTAGGGACCGGTTCTCGATGCCCAATACTAACAATGTTGCTACCAAACATTCTAGAGGGCTCTTTAGTAAATTGTAACATGGCGTGCCTTTTCACTTGCCCATTTATCTAGTATTGATGGTCTTTGCAAAAACTGTCATGTAGATCGGCTGAGGATAGGAACCGATGATGGTGAATTTAAATTTTACTGTAACTGTAATCATAGCCGCGAGCGAGATGATTGACAGGAAGATAGCAGAGGCACAAGCGCAAGATCACTTTTGTTAATAAAAAAAAAAACACAAACCACAAACTGAGGGTTCCCCATTTTAAAGGGGAATTTCCAAATATCTTTTATTTATTTGTTATAATTCGGGTATAGCTATTTTATGTCATCCGTCTTATTCATTTTTTAACAAAAGTTTAATGTACGCAAGTTTTTTAGGCTACTGTACTATTTTATTGTTGTTGTATTTTCATAAAAAATAGGCTAATAACAAACATAAAAATAAACATTTGTTTGAAAGTAATTAGATAGGAAATTATGAGTTAAGCAATATCCTACGAGCAAGAGTGCTATTTTCCAGAGTAGCCTATATCAGCACGATTGCAAAATGCAATATTAATTTTATACAACAGTTCAATAAACAAGTTGACTAAACAACAAGTTGTCATTTTTTACAGTTTTGCTCTATTTTTCACACAAATAGATTCAAACAAAGTATAGGTTTCGTTCTCGAATAATGCACCGTTTTTTAACAGTCGGTTAGAACGAATAAGTTGAATGATTTTAGAATCCACTCACCGCCAACTATACTGCCAGTTTATAGTTTCATAGGCCTGGAATAATTTCATATTTCTATAATTGAAATATTGTATTTAGAACATAAATCTAAAAATCTCATTACATTATTTAGGCAATTGTAATTACAGTGTAGGCCTTAGTGGATTTTGATAAATGGTAAGATGGATATTGTTGATACTGATTTCATTTAATTCTATAACAGCCATAGTGCATTGTGGTAAATAGTGTAATTACTTAGCCTGGATGCCAGCCGAACTTAGCCCCGCCCACAACATTTTTACTCGGGCAGTTCGGTCTGGACTTGATCGGTAGAGAAGTAATTATGCCCGAACAGAAACTGTTCGGACCAATGGAATTGTCAGGGCGGGCTTTAGACGATGATGGACAGATGATCAACATTAAGGTAATCATCCACGTCATCAAAGGCGCTTGGGTTGAGTTTGTTCTAATCCTAAACGGAGAACTTGTTCGTATATGCGTTCACCTTCACTATTTCTCTCAGAAATGATGATTGTGTTGGTAAGTACTCTGATATCCTTAAATTATTTTTTTACAACACCGGTAGAGATCGTTTACACTCATCTTTTTCTCCTAATGTTAGGCTACTTATTCCAGCGTGCGTGCAGGTACAGGGTTGCCAAGTTTTTACAACAAAACCCGCCCAATTGCTAATGTTCCTCAAAACTAGCCAAAAACAAGCCTAATAGCTTTCCTGGGGGGGGGGGGGGCATTTGGGGGGTAAAATATGTGTTATTTTGGCAGGGCTGGCAGCTAAAAAATCGTATTCCTGGGTCTGTATATCACATAATTGGGGTCGCTTCAACCCGCGGACTGGCAACACAGTGCAGTTGAGTTCTGTTGACATTTGACAACTAACGTTATGCGTCGCTCCGTTGCTCTGATTGGTTGTAGGTCTATCCAATTGAGGTCTTTCCTGGTTCGGTTGAAACACGCCCCATAATCACAGCCCAACGGAGCAGTATCAGACTCATATTCTGACTAGAATTGAGTATGACGACGTCAGGCTAGTAATTACTAAAAAAGATGGTCAACTTTACTTTATAAGATGTGTGCCCTAAAAAGAAAGCATGCAATTTTGCAGAACAAAAGCAGAACAAAGAAACTCATACAGGTTTGGAACAACTTGAGGGTGAGTAAATGATGACAGAATTTTAGTTTTTGGGTGAACTATCCCTTTAAATCACACAATTCAAAATAAAGAGAAAAACAAATTAAATAAGTGTCCCCAAAATCATATTACACAAAAGGAAAAACACTCAAAAAACATATACTCCAAACCAGAAAACATACACTCCACGGCAACCATAAATCTCATGTAAATAGTTAATATGGTTTCAAAGCATAAATAACAAGGGTAACGTTATAAAGGTTAGCTGGCAACACGAGGCTGGGCAATGGCATACAAACAAAAACAAATAAAGACAAAGGGGGAAAACAAAAAAAAAGCACCTCCAGTTCATCACAGCCCTAACTTCTCACTGCGCTGGAGGCATACAGCGCGCACATACAGGGACTGGCTAGCTGAGGAAAATACAACAAAAACAAATACAGCGATAAACTAAGCCTGCCACACACGGCCACCAACTCCGGACTAATGTCCACGATCAAACGAGAACGGGCGTGACCAACGGCATGCAGACCCACGCTCTTTGCATCTGCAGTGCACTGCTCACAAGACCATGTCCGTGCGCACCCAGACACAGCGGTACTGCCGGACAGCACAATGTTTGTGTCTGCTCACTCAAACCAGGGGCTTATACCATGAAGCCAGTTTAGCTGGCTAGCCAGATGTTTCTGCTTAATTTGTGCCAATCCTGGGTTTTAGGCATAGACTGTAAAAAAAATATGGACGTAGTGTCCGTGACGTCACCCATAGGATTCTGATGAGCCGTTCTGAAGCGCAAAGTAGGGACGAGCCATCTTGGCAGCGCGTCATCGCGCGTCACTCCCGGATAACAGAAAATGGGCAAAAAGGCGGGACGTGGGCGGAGCTTAAGTGACGCGATGACTAACAGACAGCAGATAAATGGCTATCCACCTGTCACTCGAAATGGCCACGCCCTTAATTATGCAGAATTTTAAGGCTTTATATAATGTAAACGAATGAGTTATAAAAAAATTCACCCCCCTCACAGTTGTCATGAAGGGCAAAATGAGCCGTATAGACCAAAAGCACAATTTGTACCAGGCTGTAAACATGTTTTATTCTGCTCTAAAGTTGGCCATTTTAACATGGGGCTCAATGAGATTCTGCTCCCTTCTGGATCCTGTCCCTAGCGGCCAGTCGATGAATTGCAGTTTGAGGCACTTCTGTATTGGCTTCAAGAGAAACTGCGGGAGGTTGCCGCTTGGTTTTAGGTAGGGATGGCAGACGCGAAACAGATGTTTCGGGGCTTTGCCGAGATCCCGAAGCGCAGATGTTTTGAAACACTGCTCCGAACTGTGATTCGAAACACGTGACTATGGCTAAATGAAGCTTCAGAGTGTTTCATCAGGTGGCGCCTGTCGAAACTGCGTTGATTAAAGGGGGCGGGAACAAACCACACAGTCACACATCTGTATGAAACTAATTCCCCACAGTTTAAAAGGGAAGTAAATCCATCTTCACCTCGTGGGTTTTTGTGAAAGTAGAGTGATTTTGTGATAGCAGTGATTTTGTGATAGCAGTGAGATTTATAGTGCGCTTTGGTTAGTTATATTTAGGCTAGATTTAAATTAGATATATTGACTGATAGGTATAGACAGTGACATATAGTTAGGATAGATATAGTGACACATTCATATAGGCTAAGTTAGAGAGTGACAGATAAATAGCACAGCATAAGTTAGATATATAGAATTATATAGATATAGATTCATAGGTGATATATACACTGCTATAAGTGATATAAGTGAATCACACTGCTTCTCTCCTAAGAAGTGAATCTCAGTTTTACTGATCCACAGCATGTGATTGGCTGTTCACTGCTGATGTCACAGCTAAACTCCTAAACTCAGGATCAAAGCCTGAGTTGACAGAGAAAGTTGATGATCAGCATCATGGGACCAACAAAGCCTGAATAGATTGGTTTGGTTTTGTCAACTCGAAACTAATCCTGTAACCCTGAGTTTGTTAAACTACCCTCATGGTACAGGCCCACGGCCACCAACTCCGGACTAATGTCCACGATCAAACGAGAACGGGCGTGACCAACGGCATGCATGATGATGAGAATTGAACAATGTGTATTGTGAAAAGCACTATACAAATAAATTTGAATTGAATTGAATTGAATTGAATTGAATATAGATAGATATATTAATAGAATATATAAAAATGGAGGCTGCACGCAAGAGATGCCGTACATCTGTGGTGTGGGGGCATTTCCATTTGGAAGCACCAAATAAAGTGAGATGTGTGTATTGTGATAGGCAGCTAGCCTTCTGCAACAATACATCATCCATGTTTTTACATCATCCAAAAATATTTGTGCATGCCAACAACAAGTGTCCCTTGTGAGAGGATTTTTTCAAAGGCTGGAGAAATTATATGTAAAAAAAGAAGTCGGCTGAGTCCTTCAACAGCAGAGCAATTCATATTTTTGAATAAAAATGTTTTGTGACAAATGTGACACATTGTGGCTTTATTTATTTTATTAATGTTAATTTTGTATAAAAAACGAACTATATATAGTTCTTTACAATGACGAAGCTACAGGTTACAAAACCATGATCATGTAGTTGTCAGACAGATGTTAAAAACAGTTTTTTTTTACATGGATCATTGTCAAGGTATTTCAGATCAACACATGCAAATGACCACTAGATGGCGCCGTAGAGACGGGTGTCAGATTGATTCGAAGCTTCGAAACAATATGGCACATTTGCTATGACACTTTAAAGGTCACTACATAGCAAATGGTTTTTAAAGACTTAAACGTCTGGCTTTTAACAATGCTTATTTATAACAATAATAATTTGGAATGATTTAGATATAATTTTTGTAATTATTATACCCTTAAAGGTCCCATGGCATGAAATTTTCATTTTATGAGGTATTTCAACATTAATATGAGTTCCCCTAGCCTGAATATTGTCCCCAAGTGGATAGAAATGTTGATCGGTGTAAAACCGAGTTCTGGCTGTCTTTCTCTGCCTTTGAGAAAATGACAGGCCAGACGAGCCAATCCTGAAGTCTCCTGGTTTGACGTCCAAGCAGGAACGGTTACCTCCCTTTCCTCCGCCCAGAGAATCTGGCACGCCCATGCAAACGCTGGAGAGATCATGGCTTGTGAATGAGTGAATGCTGGCAGTTTCTCAGTGTTTGGATGTACAAATGAAAACAGAAGTCTTTTTTCAGTTCCTTCTGATCTGTGATCAGTGATTTCTTATGTGTAGCTAATTATTTATTATTCGTCCACACACTGCGGCTTCTCTCTCTCCTGACAGAACGGTGTTTTCGTGTTTTCTATCTTGTGAGTCAGTGTTTTTGTACGTCCTCGTCGCGTCTATCTGTTCTTAAATGTGCATACAGTCGGGAGTTTCTGCTTAACATCGGCAGAGCCACATCTTTAGAGATAAACCTCACGCATGCCGAAGCTCGGCCTTCAACATCCCCGACCCCCAGTACTGCATCTGGCCCACAGCGGAGGCACCAAACGTGGCGTGAGATTAAGCAGAAGGGGGGTAAGCGTGAGGGTATCCGGCTAGGCTAGCCAGCTATTCCCCACAATAAACTGGATTACATTCGATTACTGCTGTTGTGTCTTTGTTTGCGCGTGTAAGTTACTCAATGCGCGTCACTGACGCTTTTTATATGATTGGAACATATCTAGAAATAATGCTTTAATCAAACTTACTAACTCGTTCATCTCACTGTAATGGTACATTGCATGTGTTACAAAGTTGGTAGAATAATGATGAAGACGGATTCGGCGTGACTGGGACTCGTGTTTATTCAGAACTCTCAGATACAAACACAATAAACTCGTGCTGACAGACAGCGCTCTCACAACTCAGTAGTTACTATAAATAACTTTGTTAGCAATCGCTCCGTCTCCGTGATGTCCGGTTCGCAAACGAATCGTTCCTTTTAGTGAACCGAACCAGTTCACCAAATCGGACTGAATCGTTCTAAACGTTCGCGTCTCGAGTCAGCGCTGATCCATAATTTACTAAAGTTACTAACTTTCTGACATGAGTGACAGCCCCTCCGACTAGAAATAAACTAATAACCTGAAGTATATTCTAGTAACTACAACAGTTCACCCTGAACTGAGACGTGCTGAGAGAACTGATGAGAAGTGAACTCAGGTCCATCCGTCTCTCTGGCAGCAGCTCGTGCGTTGTAGACCTCGTTAAACCACGCCCCCTCCGCTCATTTCAAATGCAAAGATGTCAGCCAATCACAACAGTGGGCGTTTTTACTGAAGTCTCACAGCAGACACGCCTCTTGAAACAGGGCAGTCAGCCACAGGGCAAACAGCAGTATAGACAAAATGCCTTTTATTTCTAAATTATGACATTTTATGATGTAAAAATCATACTAACAATATAAGTACACTTCAGGAAACACTAAAAAATAATAGAAAAATGCCATGCCATGGGACCTTTAATCAATTACACATGTATCATTTTAGTAAATCAATCATTAATAAGCACTTTGTTCAAATTAATTTAAATAGCCTAAAAGATCATACAGATAAACTTTAAAATCCATAAATAAAGCTATAAAAATTACTACATGTAAGCTTAAATGTTCAATTCTCTCTGTATGTCATCTAAACTAACTTCATAACTTTTACTTGTATTGACGCATACAAAGTTGTCCTGTTTCACAGACGGCTCTTTTGTTCTTCCTGTGTAAATGTGTTTAAATTCTTAATATTTTTCAATCATGTAATATTCTGCAGAAGAGAGAAGTGAATCTCAGTTGATCCACAGCGTGTGATTGGCTGTTCACGGATGATGTCACAGCTAAACTCCTAAACTCCGGATCAAAGCCTGAGTTGACAGAGAAAGCTGATGATCAGTGTCATGGGACCAACAAAGCCTAAATAGATTGGTTTGGTTTTGTCAACTCGAAACTAATCTTGTAACCCTGAGTTTGTTAAACTACCATCATGGTACAGGCCCCATGTCTGCACAAAACCAGGAAATGCTTCTAAACCACACACGTCCACACAACAGGTCGGACCAATAGACAGTAAAAGAAACCCAGTCTCTAGACCTCCCTTCAGATGCCTGCTTAAAACCCCTCTACCTACCTGGCCACGCCCATTAATTCTAACAGTGAACTTTCCTGTAGCGCAAACAGTAGAGCATGGCGCTTGCAACGCCAAGGTCATGGGTTCGATTCCCAGGGAAAGCAAGAACTGACAAAATGTAAAATGTCTACCTTGAATGCAATGTAATTCGTTTTGGATAAAAGCGTCTGCCAAATGCAAAAATGTAAATGTAACAGTAGCCACCTCACCGGCTACATTAAGATGCCGGTATTAAAATGCTTCAGTGATTTTAAAGACAGAAAGAAGCAGGAAGGATCATGGATTGAGATGACATTTATGCATTTTGCAGCTTCATTTCGCAGCATTTTATTCAAAGTGACATACGTTGCATTCAAGATATATATTTTATTAGTTCATGGATTCGAAAATTTCGAATTTGCTCTACTGTTTGAGCTAAAGTAAGGCTGTATATCAAAATCATTGCAGGCTGATCAGTAAAGAAATAACTTAAAATAAATTAGTTATAAGCAATAAGTTTAAACTTCTGTAGCGAACATTTGATAACGCAGTTATGATCATGAATGGGCAAAAAAAGGAGGGTAAGTGATGATTACTAAAGTGTATGGTGCACAACGCACACCTTTGTACACTTTGCTTATTACACACACAAAAAAAAAATTAATATTAAAAATAAAAGGATTCCTCTGGAGAAGCGTTCAGTCTTTCCGCTCACATGTAAATAGCGAATCCGCCATGGTGCAAGTAACTGGCTTTTAAAGCTAATGGGAGTTGAGAATATAAAATATAACATTTCTTTGTTTTCTTTTATTTCAAAATATCTTCTTTTGTGTTCAGCAGAAGAAATAAATTTCACAGACAGAAAGCAGCAGCAGGATCATGCATTGAGATATGACATGAATGTAATTGGGCATTTACATTTATATATTGCATTCAAGATCTATATTTTTCAGTTCATGGATTCAAAACTTTACACTGCTCTACTGTTTGAGCTAAGGCAAGGCTGTATGAAAAATCATCATGGCTGATCAGTACAGAAATGATTAGCTTATGTGGTGTTAAGCATATTTCTTTCTTTAAAGACAAGCATTTGACCTTAGTTTTACCCGTTCTCCAGGTGTCTGTTCTCAATAGAAGCCAAAGGTCTTACAGTTTAGTATTTGTATTCTAAGGTATGGTTTTAATGAAAGTCAATGAATGAGACGAACAGTTTTACTTTCAGTTAAGAACGAGTTTAAACTTCTGCAGCTGACATTTGATAACACAGTTTATGACACACACCATGATGGGAAAAAACAACAGACATTAAAGAAATAGTTCACCTGTCTGGTTTTATTTTGTAAATTCATAAATTTTGATTAAAAGTGAAGGGGGAATGCAAAAGGAGAACATTTGAATAACTACTGGTCGCGCTTTTCAGAAAAATTAGGCTCTCAAGTAGTAAAAATATGCAAAAACACCATTAAATGTATGATGTTATTCATACAACTCATGCACTATATTTAAAATATTCTACAATCATACAATAGCTTTGTGTGAGGGAAAAAAAGACAGATATTTATGTTGTTATTCATTGACAATTTCCTAACTAGTGACCAGATCATTGAACTGAACGTGGCTCGGATCAGTTTGATTCCTTAATGAATTATTCAGACCAGTTCTGTGAACTGCATCACTGATTCATTAAAAAGTTTCAATCTTTTTATTTTTAAAGCGATTTGCTCCCAATATTGGTCACATTGAAAAACATCACATGAACATGCAAAGAAGCATTTACAAATTTGGAAAAACTCATAAATGCTTATGCTTTTTTGTGCTTACATTAACATTTTACATTTATGCATTTGGCAGACGCTTTTATCCAAAGCGACTTACATTGCATTCAAGGTACACATTTTTACATTTTGTCAGTTCTTGCTTTCCCTGGGAATCGAATCCATGACCTTGGCGTTGCTAGCGCCATGCTCTACTGTTTGAGCTACAGGAAAGCAGCTTGTTTGTTTGTTTTAATCCTTTAAGTAAAACCACACAATGAAAAACTGTCTTTACAGTCTTTATATGATCAATGAGATATTTGCTGTAAGACACTAAGAAAACAGGACTTTTATTTATTTTCCTGAAGGAGACTGAATTTATGGATTTATCTTTTGCAGTTTTCTCAACTTCAGCTCTATGTTGCTTGGCAGACCGTTCTTGACCAGCTCCTGTTTTATCTGAAACAAAAGATGTACAGACAGATCAATCTTTCCGTGAATCTTCTACAACCCCAAATCAGAAAAAGTTGGGACAGTATGGAAAACGCAAATAAAAAATTTCTAAATTTACTTTGACTTGTATTTCATTGCAGACAATATGAACACAAAATATTTCATGTTTTGTCTGGTCAACTTCATGTAATTTGTAAATATGCATCCTTTCCTGTCATTCAGACCTGCAACACATTTCAAAAAAATTGGGACAGGAGCAATTTAGGGCTAGTAATGAGGTAAAATGGTCAAATAATGATGTGATTTGAAACAGGTGATGTCACCAGGTGATTGTAATTATGATTTGGTACAAAAGCAGCATCCAAGAAAGGTCTAATCCTTTAGGAGTAAAGATGGGCCGAGGATCGCCAGTTTGCCAACAAATACGTGAGAAAATTATTGAAATGTTTAAAAACAATGTTCCTCAAAGAAAGATAGGAAGAGATTTGGATATTTCACATTCAACAGTGCATAACACAATTAAAAGATTCAAGGAATCTGGAGGAATTTCAGTGCGTAAAGGACAAGGGCGCAAGCCTAAGCTGAGCAACCGTGATCTCCGATCCCTCAGGCGGCACTGCATCAAGAATCATCATTCATCTATAAGCGATATCACCACATGGGCTCAGGACTACTTTGGCAAACCTTTGTCAAGTACCACAATACGTAGTTACATCCACAAATGCCAGTTAAAACTGTACTGTGCCAAAAGGAAGCCCTATGTTAACAGTGTCCAGAAGCGCCATCGACTTCTCTGGGCTCGGAGACATCTGGGATGGACCATCACACAGTGGAAACGTGTACTGTGGTCAGATGAATCAGTATTTGAGGTATTTTTTGGGAGGAAAGGACGCCGTGTGCTCCGGACCAAAGAAGAAAAGGATCATCCAGACTGTTACCAGCAACAAGTCCAAAAGCCAGGGTCTGTCATGGTATGGGGTTGTGTCAGTGCCCTTGGCAAAGGTAACTTGCACTTCTGTGAAGGCGCCATTAATGCTGAAAAGTACATCGAGATTTTGGAGCATAATATGCTGCCTTTAAGAGACATCTTTTCCAGGGACGTCCATGCATATTTCAACAAGGCAATGAAAAACCACATTCTGCACACATTACAAAGTCCTGGCTGCGGAGGAAGAGGGTACGGGTACTTGACTGCCTGCAGTCCCGACCTGTCTCAAATAGAGAATGTGTGGCGCATTTTGAAGCGCAAAATGCGTCAACGAAGACCCCGTACTGTTGCCCACCTTAAGACTTGTTTGCAGGAAGAATGGGACAAAATTACACCTGAAACACTTCATCACTTGGTGTCTTCAGTCCCTAAACGTCTTTTAAGTGTTGTGATAAGGAATGGCAACATTACAAAGTGGTAAATGCTTTACTGTCCCAACTTTTTTTTAAATGTGTTGCAGGTCTGAATGACAGGAAAGGAAGCATATTTACAAATGACATGAAGTTGACCAGACAAAAACATGAAATATTTTGTGTTCATTTATCTGCAATGAAATACAAGTCAAAATAAATTTAGAAATCACTTCTTCTTTTTTTTTTGCGTTTTCCATACTGTCCCAACTTTTTCTGATTTAGGGTTGGAAAAGCACTGTATTTTGTATAAATATTCATAGTACGTGTGACGTACTTGCTGTAAAACAATCTCACTGTTTCCACTCTGTGTTAGATCTAAAAATGAGGAAAGTCTCACTCGAAGTCCAATGAGATTTTCTAAAGGGAAACACACAGACAACATCCTAAAATACTCATATTATATCATATAAAAACATTACATGGGGTTATATGAACTGTATCCAAACCTATCTATTATCTATTTCTAGAAAGACAAGACTTCTTACTTTGGTAACTCTTTATTTTGATGGTCCCTTTTTAACTTTCTGTTGTTGACTATAAGTAACTTTTCAACTATGTCAACTAACTCTCATTAGGAATTAGTAGACGGTCTGCTTAATATCTGCTAACTCTTTATTGTGATGCTCCTCCAACAGACATTCTACTGACTAGTAACTAGTAACTTTGCAAATAAAGTGAAACCCTTACTTTTAGAGGTGTCGTGTCCACTGTCCACCCTGAAGGCCCATCGACCGGGAACATTGACATTACTGGAGTTTTTGAGGTTTGAGATGAAGTTTCCGCTGTTTGATCCAGGAATCACAAAGTAGTTAGTGGACTTTACTGTGTCATAACCAGCCTGAAAGTATACAAAAACATTATTCATATAAATAGTATATATACAGTACATATGCTGTTATACATTAGTAACGTTTTGTTCTCAACAGAGGCAGACTAAGTTGCTGTGTTGGGGCCATATAACTGAATTTGCTTAGGGCATCCAAATCACTATGCACCATTACAAGAGTTTACCCAAAGTCAAAGTGAGAGGTGAACACCTATGAGCCTAACTATAAACTGTAAATATATGCACGTCAATAAATGCACATTCTTGAATGAGCGGGATTTTCTAGCATATTTAATTCCAGTGTTGTAGTCGAGACAAGCTCATTCGAGTCAAAGTCGAGACCGAGTTCAGAGAGGGTTGAATCCGAGTCAAGACCGAGTTCAGAGAGGGTTGAGTCCGAGTTGAGACTGAGTTCAGAGAGGGTTGAGTCTGAGTCGAGACTGAGTTCAGAGAGTGAGTTCAGAGAGGGTTGAGTCCGAGTCGAGACTGAGTTCAGAGAGGGTTGAGTCCGAGGCGAGACCGAGTTCAGAGAGGGTTGAGTCCGAGTCGAGACAGAGTTCAGAGAGGGTTGAGTCCCAGTCGAGACCGAGTTCAGAGAGGGTTGACTCCGAGAGGGTTGAGTCCCAGTCGAGACCGAGTTCAGAGAGGGTTGACTCCGAGAGGGTTGAGTCCAAGTCGAGACCGAGTTCAGAGAGGGTTGAGTCCCAGTCGAGACCAAGTTCAGAGAGGGTTGAGTCCGAGTCGAGACCGAGTTCAGAGAGGGTTGAGTCCCAGTCGAGACCGAGTTCAGAGAGGGTTGAGTCCAAGAGGGTTGAGTCCGAGTCGAGACCGAGTTCAGAGAGGGTTGAGTCCGAGTCGAGACCGAGTTCAGAGAGGGTTGAGTCCGAGTCGAGACCGAGTTCAGAGAGGGTTGAGTCCGAGTCGAGACCGAGTTCAGAGAGGGTTGAGTCCGAGTCGAGATCGAGTTCAGAGAGGGTTGAGTCCGAGTCGAGACTGAGTTCAGAGAGGGTTGAGTCCGAGTCGAGACCGAGTTCAGAGAGGGTTGAGTCTGAGTCGATACCGAGTTCAGAGAGGGTTGAGTCCCAGTCGAGACCGAGTTACGAGAGGGTTGAGTCCGAGTCGAGACTGAGTTCAGAGAGGGTTGAGTCCGAGGCGAGACCGAGTTCAGAGAGGGTTGAGTCCGAGTCCAGACCGAGTTCAGAGAGGGTTGAGTCCCAGTCGAGACCGAGTTCAGAGAGGGTTGACTCCGAGAGGGTTGAGTCCCAGTCGAGACCGAGTTCAGAGAGGGTTGACTCCGAGAGGGTTAGGTCCAAGTCGAGACCGAGTTCAGAGAGGGTTGAGTCCGAGTCGAGACCAAGTTCAGAGAGGGTTGAGTCCCAGTCGAGACCGAGTTCAGAGAGGGTTGAGTCCAAGAGGGTTGAGTCCAAGTCGAGACCGAGTTCAGAGAGGGTTGAGTCCTAGTCGAGACTGAGTTCAGAGAGGGTTGAGTCCGAGTCGAGACCGAGTTCAGAGAGGGTTGAGTCCCAGTCGAGACCGAGTTCAGAGAGGGTTGAGTCCGAGTCGAGACTGAGTTCAGAGAGGGTTGAGTCCGAGTCGAGACTGAGTTCAGAGAGGGTTGAGTCTGAGTTGAGACTTGAGTTCAGAGAGGGTTGAGTCTGAGTTGAGACTTGAGTTCAGAGAGGTTTGAGTCCGAGTCGAGACCGAGCTCAGAGAGGGTTGAGTCCGAGTCGAGACCGAGTTCAGAGAGGGTTGAGACTGAGTTGAGACCGAGTTTAGAGAGGGTTTAGTCCAAGTCGAGACCAAGTTCAGAGAGGGTTGAGTCAGAGTCGAGACCGAGTTCAGAGAGGGTTGAGTCCAAGTCGAGACGAGTTCAGAGAAGGTTTAGTCAGAGTCGAGACCGAGTTCAGAGAGGGTTGATTCCGAGTCGAGACCGAGTTCAGAGAGGGTTGAGACTGAGTTGAGACCGAGTTTAGAGAGGGTTGAGTCCGAGTCGAGACTGAGTTCAGAGAGGGTTGAGTCCGAGTCGAGACTGAGTTCAGAGAGGGTTGAGTCCGAGTCGAGACCGAGTTCAGGCAGGGTTGAGTCCCAGTCGAGACCGAGTTCAGAGAGGGTTGAGTCCGAGTCGAGACCGAGTTCAGAGAGGGTTGAGTCAGAGTCGAGACCGAGTTCAGAGAGGGTTGAGTCCAAGTCGAGACGAGTTCAGAGAAGGTTTAGTCAGAGTCGAGACTGAGTTCAGAGAGGGTTGAGTCCGAGTCGAGACCGAGTTCAGGCAGGGTTGAGTCCCAGTCGAGACCGAGTTCAGAGAGGGTTGAGTCCGAGTCGAGACCGAGTTCAGAGAGGGTTGAGTCAGAGTCGAGACCGAGTTCAGAGAGGGTTGAGTCCGAGTCGAGACCGAGTTCAGAGAGGGTTGAGTCCCAGTCGAGACCGAGTTCAGAGAGGGTTGAGTCCGAGTCGAGACTGAGTTCAGAGAGGGTTGAGTCCGAGTCGAGACTGAGTTCAGAGAGGGTTGAGTCTGAGTTGAGACTTGAGTTCAGAGAGGGTTGAGTCTGAGTTGAGACTTGAGTTCAGAGAGGTTTGAGTCCGAGTCGAGACCGAGCTCAGAGAGGGTTGAGTCCGAGTCGAGACCGAGTTCAGAGAGGGTTGAGACTGAGTTGAGACCGAGTTTAGAGAGGGTTTAGTCCAAGTCGAGACCAAGTTCAGAGAGGGTTGAGTCAGAGTCGAGACCGAGTTCAGAGAGGGTTGAGTCCAAGTCGAGACGAGTTCAGAGAAGGTTTAGTCAGAGTCGAGACCGAGTTCAGAGAGGGTTGATTCCGAGTCGAGACCGAGTTCAGAGAGGGTTGAGACTGAGTTGAGACCGAGTTTAGAGAGGGTTGAGTCCGAGTCGAGACTGAGTTCAGAGAGGGTTGAGTCCGAGTCGAGACTGAGTTCAGAGAGGGTTGAGTCCGAGTCGAGACCGAGTTCAGGCAGGGTTGAGTCCCAGTCGAGACCGAGTTCAGAGAGGGTTGAGTCCGAGTCGAGACCGAGTTCAGAGAGGGTTGAGTCAGAGTCGAGACCGAGTTCAGAGAGGGTTGAGTCTGAGTTGAGACCGAGTTTAGAGAGGGTTGAGTCCGAGTCGAGACTGAGTTCAGAGAGGGTTGAGTCCGAGTCGAGACCGAGTTCAGAGAGGGTTGAGTCCAAGTCGAGACGAGTTCAGAGAAGGTTTAGTCAGAGTCGAGACCGAGTTCAGAGAGGGTTGATTCCGAGTCGAGACCGAGTTCAGAGAGGGTTGAGACTGAGTTGAGACCGAGTTTAGAGAGGGTTGAGTCCGAGTCGAGACTGAGTTCAGAGAGGGTTGAGTCCGAGTCGAGACTGAGTTCAGAGAGGGTTGAGTCCGAGTCGAGACCGAGTTCAGGCAGGGTTGAGTCCCAGTCGAGACCGAGTTCAGAGAGGGTTGAGTCCGAGTCGAGACCGAGTTCAGAGAGGGTTGAGTCAGAGTCGAGACCGAGTTCAGAGAGGGTTGAGTCTGAGTTGAGACCGAGTTTAGAGAGGGTTGAGTCCGAGTCGAGACTGAGTTCAGAGAGGGTTGAGTCTGAGTTGAGACTTGAGTTCAGAGAGGGTTGAGTCCGAGTCGAGACCGAGTTCAGAGAGGGTTGAGTCCCAGTCGAGACTGAGTTCAGAGAGGGTTGAGTCCGAGTCGAGACCGAGTTCAGAGAGGGTTGAGTCAGAGTCGAGACCGAGTTCAGAGAGGGTTGAGTCTGAGTTGAGACCGAGTTTAGAGAGGGTTGAGTCCGAGTCGAGACTGAGTTCAGAGAGGGTTGAGTCCGAGTCGAGACCGAGTTCAGAGAGGGTTGAGTCCGAGTCGAGACTGAGTTCAGAGAGGGTTGAGTCCGAGTCGAGACTGAGTTCAGAGAGGGTTGAGTCCAAGAGGGTTGAGTCTGAGTTCAGAGAGGGTTGAGTCTGAGTTGAGACTTGAGTTAAGAGAGGGTTGAGTCCGAGTCGAGACCGAGCTCAGAGAGGGTTGAGTCCGAGTCGAGACCGAGTTCAGAGAGTGTTGAGACTGAGTTGAGACCGAGTTTAGAGAGGGTTTTGTCCAAGTCGAGACCGAGTTCAGAGAGGGTTGAGTCAGAGTCGAGACCGAGTTCAGAGAGGGTTGAGTCCGAGTCGAGACGAGTTCAGAGAGGGTTTAGTCCGAGTCGAGACCGAGTTCAGAGAGGGTTGAGTCTGAGTTGAGACCAAGTTTAGAGAAGGTTGAGTCCAAGTCGAGACCGAGTTCAGAGAGGGTTGAGTCCGAGTCGAGACCGAGTTCAGACAGGGTATAGTCCCAGTCGAGACCGAGTTCAGAAGGGGGTTGAGTCCGAGTCGAGACCGAGTTCAGAGAGGGTTGAGTCAGAGTCGAGACCGAGTTCAGAGAGGGTTGAGTCTGAGTTGAGACCGAGTTTAGAGAGGGTTGAGTCCGAGTCGAGACTGAGTTCAGAGAGGGTTGAGTCTGAGTTGAGACTTGAGTTCAGAGAGGGTTGAGTCCGAGTCGAGACCGAGTTCAGAGAGGGTTGAGTCGAGTCGAGACCGAGTTCAGAGAGGGTTGAGTCCCAGTCGAGACTGAGTTCAGAGAGGGTTGAGTCCGAGTCGAGACCGAGTTCAGAGAGGGTTGAGTCAGAGTCGAGACCGAGTTCAGAGAGGGTTGAGTCTGAGTTGAGACCGAGTTTAGAGAGGGTTGAGTCCGAGTCGAGACTGAGTTCAGAGAGGGTTGAGTCCGAGTCGAGACCGAGTTCAGAGAGGGTTGAGTCCGAGTCGAGACTGAGTTCAGAGAGGGATGAGTCCGAGTCGAGACTGAGTTCAGAGAGGGTTGAGTCCAAGAGGGTTGAGTCTGAGTTCAGAGAGGGTTGAGTCTGAGTTGAGACTTGAGTTCAGAGAGGGTTGAGTCCGAGTCGAGACCGAGCTCAGAGAGGGTTGAGTCTGAGTCGAGACCGAGTTCAGAGAGTGTTGAGACTGAGTTGAGACCGAGTTTAGAGAGGGTTTTGTCCAAGTCGAGACCGAGTTCAGAGAGGGTTGAGTCAGAGTCGAGACCGAGTTCAGAGAGGGTTGAGTCCGAGTCGAGACGAGTTCAGAGAGGGTTTAGTCCGAGTCGAGACCGAGTTCAGAGAGGGTTGAGTCTGAGTTGAGACCAAGTTTAGAGAAGGTTGAGTCCAAGTCGAGACCGAGTTCAGAGAGGGTTGAGTCCGAGTCGAGACCGAATTCAGAGAGGGTTGAGTCCGAGTCGAGACTGAGTTCAGAGAGGGTTGAGTCCAAGAGGGTTGAGTCTGAGTTCAGAGAGGGTTGAGTCTGAGTTGAGACTTGAGTTAAGAGAGGGTTGAGTCCGAGTCGAGACCGAGCTCAGAGAGGGTTGAGTCCGAGTCGAGACCGAGTTCAGAGAGTGTTGAGACTGAGTTGAGACCGAGTTTAGAGAGGGTTTTGTCCAAGTCGAGACCGAGTTCAGAGAGGGTTGAGTCAGAGTCGAGACCGAGTTCAGAGAGGGTTGAGTCCGAGTCGAGACGAGTTCAGAGAGGGTTTAGTCCGAGTCGAGACCGAGTTCAGAGAGGGTTGAGTCTGAGTTGAGACCAAGTTTAGAGAAGGTTGAGTCCAAGTCGAGACCGAGTTCAGAGAGGGTTGAGTCCGAGTCGAGACCGAGTTCAGACAGGGTTGAGTCCCAGTCGAGACCGAGTTCAGAAGGGGGTTGAGTCCGAGTCGAGACCGAGTTCAGAGAGGGTTGAGTCAGAGTCGAGACCGAGTTCAGAGAGGGTTGAGTCTGAGTTGAGACCGAGTTTAGAGAGGGTTGAGTCCGAGTCGAGACTGAGTTCAGAGAGGGTTGAGTCTGAGTTGAGACTTGAGTTCAGAGAGGGTTGAGTCCGAGTCGAGACCGAGTTCAGAGAGGGTTGAGTCGAGTCGAGACCGAGTTCAGAGAGGGTTGAGTCCCAGTCGAGACTGAGTTCAGAGAGGGTTGAGTCCGAGTCGAGACCGAGTTCAGAGAGGGTTGAGTCAGAGTCGAGACCGAGTTCAGAGAGGGTTGAGTCTGAGTTGAGACCGAGTTTAGAGAGGGTTGAGTCCGAGTCGAGACTGAGTTCAGAGAGGGTTGAGTCCGAGTCGAGACCGAGTTCAGAGAGGGTTGAGTCCGAGTCGAGACTGAGTTCAGAGAGGGATGAGTCCGAGTCGAGACTGAGTTCAGAGAGGGTTGAGTCCAAGAGGGTTGAGTCTGAGTTCAGAGAGGGTTGAGTCTGAGTTGAGACTTGAGTTCAGAGAGGGTTGAGTCCGAGTCGAGACCGAGCTCAGAGAGGGTTGAGTCTGAGTCGAGACCGAGTTCAGAGAGTGTTGAGACTGAGTTGAGACCGAGTTTAGAGAGGGTTTTGTCCAAGTCGAGACCGAGTTCAGAGAGGGTTGAGTCAGAGTCGAGACCGAGTTCAGAGAGGGTTGAGTCCGAGTCGAGACGAGTTCAGAGAGGGTTTAGTCCGAGTCGAGACCGAGTTCAGAGAGGGTTGAGTCTGAGTTGAGACCAAGTTTAGAGAAGGTTGAGTCCAAGTCGAGACCGAGTTCAGAGAGGGTTGAGTCCGAGTCGAGACCGAATTCAGAGAGGGTTGAGTCCGAGTCGAGACCGAGTTCAGAGAGGGTTGAATCCGAGTCGAGACCGAGTTCAGAGAGGGTTGAGTCCCAGTCGAGACCGAGTTCAGAGAGGGTTGAGTCCGAGTCGAGACGAGTTCAGAAAGGGTTGAGTCAGAGTCGAGACCGAGTTCAGAGAGGGTTGAGTCCGAGTCGAGACCGAGTTCAGAGAGGGTTGAGACTGAGTTGAGACCGAGTTTAGAGAGGGTTTAGTCCAAGTCGAGACCAAGTTCAGAGAGGGTTGAGTCAGAGTCGAGACCGAGTTCAGAGAGGGTTGAGTCCAAGTCGAGACGAGTTCAGAGAAGGTTTAGTCAGAGTCGAGACCGAGTTCAGAGAGGGTTGATTCCGAGTCGAGACCGAGTTCAGAGAGGGTTGAGACTGAGTTGAGATCGAGTTTAGAGAGGGTTGAGTCCGAGTCGAGACTGAGTTCAGAGAGGGTTGAGTCCGAGTCGAGACTGAGTTCAGAGAGGGTTGAGTCCGAGTCGAGACCGAGTTCAGGCAGGGTTGAGTCCCAGTCGAGACCGAGTTCAGAGAGGGTTGAGTCCGAGTCGAGACCGAGTTCAGAGAGGGTTGAGTCAGAGTCGAGACCGAGTTCAGAGAGGGTTGAGTCTGAGTTGAGACCGAGTTTAGAGAGGGTTGAGTCCGAGTCGAGACTGAGTTCAGAGAGGGTTGAGTCTGAGTTGAGACTTGAGTTCAGAGAGGGTTGAGTCCGAGTCGAGACCGAGTTCAGAGAGGGTTGAGTCCCAGTCGAGACTGAGTTCAGAGAGGGTTGAGTCCGAGTCGAGACCGAGTTCAGAGAGGGTTGAGTCAGAGTCGAGACCGAGTTCAGAGAGGGTTGAGTCTGAGTTGAGACCGAGTTTAGAGAGGGTTGAGTCCGAGTCGAGACTGAGTTCAGAGAGGGTTGAGTCCGAGTCGAGACCGAGTTCAGAGAGGGTTGAGTCCGAGTCGAGACTGAGTTCAGAGAGGGTTGAGTCCGAGTCGAGACTGAGTTCAGAGAGGGTTGAGTCCAAGAGGGTTGAGTCTGAGTTCAGAGAGGGTTGAGTCTGAGTTGAGACTTGAGTTAAGAGAGGGTTGAGTCCGAGTCGAGACCGAGCTCAGAGAGGGTTGAGTCCGAGTCGAGACCGAGTTCAGAGAGTGTTGAGACTGAGTTGAGACCGAGTTTAGAGAGGGTTTTGTCCAAGTCGAGACCGAGTTCAGAGAGGGTTGAGTCAGAGTCGAGACCGAGTTCAGAGAGGGTTGAGTCCGAGTCGAGACGAGTTCAGAGAGGGTTTAGTCCGAGTCGAGACCGAGTTCAGAGAGGGTTGAGTCTGAGTTGAGACCAAGTTTAGAGAAGGTTGAGTCCAAGTCGAGACCGAGTTCAGAGAGGGTTGAGTCCGAGTCGAGACTGAGTTCAGAGAGGGTTGAGTCCGAGTCGAGACCGAGTTCAGACAGGGTTGAGTCCGAGTCGAGACCGAGTTCAGGCAGGGTTGAGTCCCAGTCGAGACCGAGTTCAGAGAGGGTTGAGTCCGAGTCGAGACCGAGTTCAGAGAGGGTTGAGTCAGAGTCGAGACCGAGTTCAGAGAGGGTTGAGTCTGAGTTGAGACCGAGTTTAGAGAGGGTTGAGTCCGAGTCGAGACTGAGTTCAGAGAGGGTTGAGTCTGAGTTGAGACTTGAGTTCAGAGAGGGTTGAGTCCGAGTCGAGACCGAGTTCAGAGAGGGTTGAGTCCCAGTCGAGACTGAGTTCAGAGAGGGTTGAGTCCGAGTCGAGACCGAGTTCAGAGAGGGTTGAGTCAGAGTCGAGACCGAGTTCAGAGAGGGTTGAGTCTGAGTTGAGACCGAGTTTAGAGAGGGTTGAGTCCGAGTCGAGACTGAGTTCAGAGAGGGTTGAGTCCGAGTCGAGACCGAGTTCAGAGAGGGTTGAGTCCGAGTCGAGGCTGAGTTCAGAGAGGGTTGAGTCCGAGTCGAGACTGAGTTCAGAGAGGGTTGAGTCCAAGAGGGTTGAGTCTGAGTTCAGAGAGGGTTGAGTCTGAGTTGAGACTTGAGTTAAGAGAGGGTTGAGTCCGAGTCGAGACCGAGCTCAGAGAGGGTTGAGTCCGAGTCGAGACCGAGTTCAGAGAGTGTTGAGACTGAGTTGAGACCGAGTTTAGAGAGGGTTTTGTCCAAGTCGAGACCGAGTTCAGAGAGGGTTGAGTCAGAGTCGAGACCGAGTTCAGAGAGGGTTGAGTCCGAGTCGAGACGAGTTCAGAGAGGGTTTAGTCCGAGTCGAGACCGAGTTCAGAGAGGGTTGAGTCTGAGTTGAGACCAAGTTTAGAGAAGGTTGAGTCCAAGTCGAGACCGAGTTCAGAGAGGGTTGAGTCCGAGTCGAGACCGAGTTCAGACAGGGTTGAGTCCCAGTCGAGACCGAGTTCAGAAGGGGGTTGAGTCCGAGTCGAGACCGAGTTCAGAGAGGGTTGAGTCAGAGTCGAGACCGAGTTCAGAGAGGGTTGAGTCTGAGTTGAGACCGAGTTTAGAGAGGGTTGAGTCCGAGTCGAGACTGAGTTCAGAGAGGGTTGAGTCTGAGTTGAGACTTGAGTTCAGAGAGGGTTGAGTCCGAGTCGAGACCGAGTTCAGAGAGGGTTGAGTCGAGTCGAGACCGAGTTGAGAGAGGGTTGAGTCCCAGTCGAGACTGAGTTCAGAGAGGGTTGAGTCCGAGTCGAGACCGAGTTCAGAGAGGGTTGAGTCAGAGTCGAGACCGAGTTCAGAGAGGGTTGAGTCTGAGTTGAGACCGAGTTTAGAGAGGGTTGAGTCCGAGTCGAGACTGAGTTCAGAGAGGGTTGAGTCCGAGTCGAGACCGAGTTCAGAGAGGGTTGAGTCCGAGTCGAGACTGAGTTCAGAGAGGGATGAGTCCGAGTCGAGACTGAGTTCAGAGAGGGTTGAGTCCAAGAGGGTTGAGTCTGAGTTCAGAGAGGGTTGAGTCTGAGTTGAGACTTGAGTTCAGAGAGGGTTGAGTCCGAGTCGAGACCGAGCTCAGAGAGGGTTGAGTCTGAGTCGAGACCGAGTTCAGAGAGTGTTGAGACTGAGTTGAGACCGAGTTTAGAGAGGGTTTTGTCCAAGTCGAGACCGAGTTCAGAGAGGGTTGAGTCAGAGTCGAGACCGAGTTCAGAGAGGGTTGAGTCCGAGTCGAGACGAGTTCAGAGAGGGTTTAGTCCGAGTCGAGACCGAGTTCAGAGAGGGTTGAGTCCGAGTCGAGACCGAATTCAGAGAGGGTTGAGTCCGAGTCGAGACCGAGTTCAGAGAGGGTTGAATCCGAGTCGAGACCGAATTCAGAGAGGGTTGAGTCCGAGTCGAGACCGAGTTCAGAGAGGGTTGAATCCGAGTCGAGACCGAGTTCAGAGAGGGTTGAGTCCCAGTCGAGACCGAGTTCAGAGAGGGTTGAGTCCGAGTCGAGACGAGTTCAGAAAGGGTTGAGTCAGAGTCGAGACCGAGTTCAGAGAGGGTTGAGTCCGAGTCGAGACCGAGTTCAGAGAGGGTTGAGACTGAGTTGAGACCGAGTTTAGAGAGGGTTTAGTCCAAGTCGAGACCAAGTTCAGAGAGGGTTGAGTCAGAGTCGAGACCGAGTTCAGAGAGGGTTGAGTCCAAGTCGAGACGAGTTCAGAGAAGGTTTAGTCAGAGTCGAGACCGAGTTCAGAGAGGGTTGATTCCGAGTCGAGACCGAGTTCAGAGAGGGTTGAGACTGAGTTGAGATCGAGTTTAGAGAGGGTTGAGTCCGAGTCGAGACTGAGTTCAGAGAGGGTTGAGTCCGAGTCGAGACTGAGTTCAGAGAGGGTTGAGTCCGAGTCGAGACCGAGTTCAGGCAGGGTTGAGTCCCAGTCGAGACCGAGTTCAGAGAGGGTTGAGTCCGAGTCGAGACCGAGTTCAGAGAGGGTTGAGTCAGAGTCGAGACCGAGTTCAGAGAGGGTTGAGTCTGAGTTGAGACCGAGTTTAGAGAGGGTTGAGTCCGAGTCGAGACTGAGTTCAGAGAGGGTTGAGTCTGAGTTGAGACTTGAGTTCAGAGAGGGTTGAGTCCGAGTCGAGACCGAGTTCAGAGAGGGTTGAGTCCCAGTCGAGACTGAGTTCAGAGAGGGTTGAGTCCGAGTCGAGACCGAGTTCAGAGAGGGTTGAGTCAGAGTCGAGACCGAGTTCAGAGAGGGTTGAGTCTGAGTTGAGACCGAGTTTAGAGAGGGTTGAGTCCGAGTCGAGACTGAGTTCAGAGAGGGTTGAGTCCGAGTCGAGACCGAGTTCAGAGAGGGTTGAGTCCGAGTCGAGACTGAGTTCAGAGAGGGTTGAGTCCGAGTCGAGACTGAGTTCAGAGAGGGTTGAGTCCAAGAGGGTTGAGTCTGAGTTCAGAGAGGGTTGAGTCTGAGTTGAGACTTGAGTTAAGAGAGGGTTGAGTCCGAGTCGAGACCGAGCTCAGAGAGGGTTGAGTCCGAGTCGAGACCGAGTTCAGAGAGTGTTGAGACTGAGTTGAGACCGAGTTTAGAGAGGGTTTTGTCCAAGTCGAGGCCGAGTTCAGAGAGGGTTGAGTCAGAGTCGAGACCGAGTTCAGAGAGGGTTGAGTCCGAGTCGAGACGAGTTCAGAGAGGGTTTAGTCCGAGTCGAGACCGAGTTCAGAGAGGGTTGAGTCTGAGTTGAGACCAAGTTTAGAGAAGGTTGAGTCCAAGTCGAGACCGAGTTCAGAGAGGGTTGAGTCCGAGTCGAGACTGAGTTCAGAGAGGGTTGAGTCCGAGTCGAGACCGAGTTCAGACAGGGTTGAGTCCCAGTCGAGACCGAGTTCAGAGAGGGTTGAGTCAGAGTCGAGACCGAGTTCAGAGAGGGTTGAGTCTGAGTTGAGACCGAGTTTAGAGAGGGTTGAGTCCGAGTCGAGACTGAGTTCAGAGAGGGTTGAGTCTGAGTTGAGACTTGAGTTCAGAGAGGGTTGAGTCCGAGTCGAGACCGAGTTCAGAGAGGGTTGAGTCGAGTCGAGACCGAGTTCAGAGAGGGTTGAGTCCCAGTCGAGACTGAGTTCAGAGAGGGTTGAGTCCGAGTCGAGACCGAGTTCAGAGAGGGTTGAGTCAGAGTCGAGACCGAGTTTAGAGAGGGTTGAGTCCGAGTCGAGACTGAGTTCAGAGAGGGTTGAGTCCGAGTCGAGACCGAGTTCAGAGAGGGTTGAGTCCGAGTCGAGACTGAGTTCAGAGAGGGTTGAGTCCAAGAGGGTTGAGTCTGAGTTCAGAGAGGGTTGAGTCTGAGTTGAGACTTGAGTTCAGAGAGGGTTGAGTCCGAGTCGAGACCGAGCTCAGAGAGGGTTGAGTCCGAGTCGAGACCGAGTTCAGAGAGTGTTGAGACTGAGTTGAGACCGAGTTTAGAGAGGGTTTTGTCCAAGTCGAGACCGAGTTCAGAGAGGGTTGAGTCAGAGTCGAGACCGAGTTCAGAGAGGGTTGAGTCCGAGTCGAGACGAGTTCAGAGAGGGTTTAGTCCGAGTCGAGACCGAGTTCAGAGAGGGTTGAGTCAGAGTCGAGACCGAGTTTAGAGAGGGTTGAGTCCGAGTCGAGACTGAGTTCAGAGAGGGTTGAGTCCGAGTCGAGACCGAGTTCAGAGAGGGTTGAGTCCGAGTCGAGACTGAGTTCAGAGAGGGTTGAGTCCAAGAGGGTTGAGTCTGAGTTCAGAGAGGGTTGAGTCTGAGTTGAGACTTGAGTTCAGAGAGGGTTGAGTCCGAGTCGAGACCGAGCTCAGAGAGGGTTGAGTCCGAGTCGAGACCGAGTTCAGAGAGTGTTGAGACTGAGTTGAGACCGAGTTTAGAGAGGGTTTTGTCCAAGTCGAGACCGAGTTCAGAGAGGGTTGAGTCAGAGTCGAGACCGAGTTCAGAGAGGGTTGAGTCCGAGTCGAGACGAGTTCAGAGAGGGTTTAGTCCGAGTCGAGACCGAGTTCAGAGAGGGTTGAGTCTGAGTTGAGACCAAGTTTAGAGAAGGTTGTGTCCAAGTCGAGACCGAGTTCAGAGAGGGTTGAGTCCGAGTCGAGACCGAATTCAGAGAGGGTTGAGTCCGAGTCGAGACCGAGTTCAGAGAGGGTTGAATCCGAGTCGAGACCGAGTTCAGAGAGGGTTGAGTCCCAGTCGAGACCGAGTTCAGAGAGGGTTGAGTCCGAGTCGAGACGAGTTCAGAAAGGGTTGAGTCAGAGTCGAGACCGAGTTCAGAGAGGGTTGAGTCCCAGTCGAGACCGAGTTCAGAGAGGGTTGAGTCCGAGTCGAGACTGAGTTCAGAGAGGGTTGAGTCCGAGTCGAGACGAGTTCAGAAAGGGTTGAGTCAGAGTCGAGACCGAGTTCAGAGAGGGTTGAGTCCCAGTCGAGACCGAGTTCAGAGAGGGTTGAGTCCGAGTCGAGACTGAGTTCAGAGAGGGTTGAGTCCGAGTCGAGACGAGTTCAGAAAGGGTTGAGTCAGAGTCGAGACCGAGTTCAGAGAGGGTTGAGTCCGAGTCGAGACCGAGTTCAGAGAGGGTTGAGTCTGAGTCGAGACCGAGTTCAGAGAGGGTTGAGTCCGAGTCGAAGGGCGTGCACAAGAGTGACTGCAGAAAAATTGCTGTCTTTTTTAATGCAAAAGTGTGAATGTGCCGGAGGGAGGGAGAGAGGGCGGGCAGCCTTCTGTTAGACATCTGTGGGGGAAGATGTTCAGTGTTGAGACTGTCAGCAGTCATCGTATCTGTATTCATTTTATTATTTAATTAAACAATATTTGTTTTTTTTCTGTGACACTTTTGTCCTACTTTGTAAACTAAGATATCTTGTAAAGAAAAAGAAAATAATACATTGTAAAGAAAATATTTTAAAATAAATATCTTATTTAAGGACCATAGTGTACAACCATGCTTTTGACCATAGTGTATGACCATGCTTTTGACCATAGTGTACGACCATGCTTTTGACCATAGTGGGAACTGTACTCCTCCCTGTTTTTTTTATTGATTTTTTTAATGTAATTTCTACAGTTATTATTTATTTACATATCTTTATTATTACGACTTCAATTATTCTATCATCTGCTACTAATTGTATCGAATGTTGTTATTTTATTTTTATTTAATTATTTTATTTTATGTACATATATGTTAAATACCAAAACCAATAAAAAGACAATAGAAGAGAAATCTCACCATGATGGTGGACCATTCTGGAAAGCGGGATCACTACAGGTTGATGGCAGGTGGACACAGTGTAAAATAGAATCGAGAGCGGGCAGGTCACGGGTGTGGGAGAGAACATGGCGGGAGTCTTTGCACTAACGTCTGAAGTCATGCACAGTTGCGCACAAGAAAATCACCACATTCACATCACACCATTGTACGTGTCAATCAAGCATAAATTTAAAGAAATTTTAACGTACAGTAATAATCACAAAATATTTTGAATGGGACTCGAGTGGACTCGGGAATAAGTCCAATTCCTAATATGTTCGAGTATGAATCAAAACCGAGTCCAAATGCAAATGAGTCCATGACAAGACCAATAAAAAATGCTCTCGTTCAAGACTGAGTCTGAGTACTACAACACTGTTTAATTCAACTACTCAGGTAATGTCAGTGATATGACACATTTCAGAAATGTCTTAAAATGACAATTTAAAATAAAGCTGTATAAATGTATTTTATGGGGTCCCCTGATTCCCCCGATGCCCTAAGCGTTAGCTTACCTTGCTTATTGATTAAGTCTGCCCCTAGTTCTGAATATAGAAAACAAGTTTCTTTTACCTCCACTGGATGTCCTGTTGCAGCAATGTCACCATAATTCATCAGAATAAATGAAACATTACTGCCTGAAACTAAAACCACTTGAAATGATGTTTCCTGAAAATATTGAAAAAGGATAATCACTTTAAACTTAGCATTCTCATCATTTTTAATTTATAAAATTACATTTCTATACATTGAACATTAATTTTATGAGCATTACTGACTGACCTCATTGTTATTTTTACTGTCTTAAATGTATTATAATTTTAATAACTGTCTTCGTGTACTAAATGTGTTCAATAAAGATTCTGAAATTGTATTGAACTGAATTACTGATAAAGTGAAAACCGTCACATTTCAGAAGTATATCAAACGTACTGTGTTGGTCAAGTTGTAGTAAGCGACTTTATCCCATGTTGCAACAAAGACCCAAGAAGCGTTGAAGGTCAGATTTGAGAAATTATTGTTTATATCCTGAGTGGCGCGTGTGAGAACACTTCCACTAGTGTACTGATGATATGAAACCACTCCTCTCATACGGTTGTCAAGGTCAGTCCAGAGACCAGCGATTATATCTTGGCCTCCATAAGCGGGAAAGGAGTCGGGAACATACTGTGATGAAGCCTGGTTGAATGTGAGGTGTCCATTATTATTCACCTGAAACATGAGATCACAGCCACAGGAGTTTATAAAGCATTCACCACTCACATTTAGATTTAGAATCAAGATGGAATCAAATTCTTACATAAATCTGCTGGTATGTGCGGCCAAAGAACAAAAATGGACTCAGCAGTGGAATAACCGAGGAGCTTCCATCACCAGCAGCAGCGTTTCTTGTGTCTCCTGATGAGCCGAATGGGTAGAAAATTCCTGGTGCTGTCAAGAGGGGGAAAAAAAAAATCCTGTCTTTTTTTGTGTGTACATTTCACACTGATTTATGGGGTTCATGTTTGAATCTGGCTGTGATTAATAGTGGGATGATGATGCCCTCTGGTGGTCAACTCATGTGGCTGCGACAAGAGTAAAGTAAAACAAATGAAAATGGGGGCAAAATCCGCAGTGACGCTGCTCTTACAGGTGTGGAACGACATGAGGGTGAGTCATTAATGACATAATTTTCATTTTTGGGTGAACTAACCCTTTAATCTTATGAAGTGAAGAGAATACTTTTTGTGTGCAAAAACAGACAGAAATAACAAATTTATTTAACAATTACATTCTAGCCTGTGCCAGTCTCCTACGCAGTTAACATTGTAAACATTGCAGTGCTTTCGAGTTCTGCGGCAGCCGATGCTGTTCACGTGAGCACCACGAGATGCACTACATTTACAACGTAAACTGCGTAGGAGACTTTTTACTACTTTCTGGGCCTTGAAAGTGTTAATTATATTACTGTCTATGGAGGGATCAGAGAGCTCTCGGATTTTATAAAAAATATCTTCATTTGTGTTCTGAAGATGAATGAAGGTTTTATGGGTTTGGAACGACATGAGGGTGAGGAATAAATGACAGCATTTCATTTTTGGGTGAACTAACCCTTTAAAGGTGCAGTAAGCAATTTTTAAATTACGCTGTTGAAAAGTGGATCAGACCAAGCACCAAAAACACACTTGTAGCCAATCAGCAGTAAGGGGCGTATACAAACAGACAAGAAGTAGGACCGGCGTTAATTTCGGAGAAGCTTTCCAGCGCTGGAGAGACCTTAAAAGGGGGGTGAAATGCTGTTTCATGCATACTGAGTTTTTTAAACTGTTAATTCCCATGCTAAACATGGACAAAGTTTTTAAAAAAAAGTTTTAAGGAGTAGGCCTATTTCTGTGACAAAAATACTCCTTCCGGTTTCTCACAAGTTTCGGAAAGTTTTTTCGAGTATGGGTCTATCTGACGTCAGCAAGGGCAGAATGTCCTTGTACGGTCCCGTAGGGGCTCTTCTCCTGGAAGGGCGCACGCGCGCGACCAGCGCGAGAGAGCAAATGCACGCCCATTAACGCGCTTTGCTCAGCTTTAGGGAAGCCGGCTGCGCTGCAGTCACAGGACTTCACGAAATCAAAAATGTCACCAAAGAAGTGTGTTTTTGGTTGTCAGGGCAAGACAACCCTGTACAGCTTCCAAAAAACCCAGCGTTAATGGAACAGTGAATGGAGTTTGTTTTTCCGGAGCAGCAACGGAGTTGTACAAGTGTTATTGTTTGTTCCCTGCATTTTGGCGACGATCGTTTTATAAACAAGGCCCGGTTCAACTCCGGATTTGTAGCTCGTCTAATGCTGAAAGATGGAGTGGTCCCAGCGATTAAGGTTCACGTTGGAAGAAGGCGGTGAGTAAAACTGCTTTAAATGTCTTTGATTTGTTAGCTATCGGCATGTAAGTGCACCTCAAGTAAACAACATGAAATGCAAAACCGTTCCGCTTGCTAATGCTAACTTTAAGTCCTTATAAACCTGGTTTATGTCCTCATAAACAATGAGTAAACACACACAAATGTTGTAAAACTTGCGCATGACAAGCCGCTAAGCAAATATATACAGTTACAGTACACACCACACAGAGACGTCCTGCTGTAGTAGTTGCTGCTCCTGCTCCTGATTAATTAGTGCCTCCGGATCAGATTCTGGATCATATATATGTGGTTGAATCTGATTGATAGTCATGGTTTATTAAGGATAATGTTTTCTTTTCCACGTTTAAGGATGTCACAGCTTTCAGACGCTCTCAACGCCATAGCTGCGCACGCTCGTGGCTGTTTAGCTCCACCCACACGACACGGCTCCAGCCGTTCTGTTTTTTTCGGAAAGACTCTATCTTTCTTTTATAAATATGATAAAACTAAAGACTTTTCGGAGATATGAAGGATGCAATACTATATAAGGTACTCAAGATTTACACAAGACTGACTGAAACTGAGTGTTTCACCCCCCCTTTAAGGTGTGGGAAGGCCTGAAAACAGTCACAGATGTTACTTTGTTTCTTCTCGATACGTGAGTAACGTTGGTTTTGCTGTGTTTCACAGAACAAAGGTATCCTGTATTTTGCTTGGATACAGTATGTAGGGAAATGTTTTCAATACTCAGGATGACAACAGGTGGAATCCAACCAAACATGAGTCAGAGCTGCACACAACTGATAATAGTAATACACATCCTGATGAAAGTCCTACCTGATCCACTGTTCACAAGAAAGGCCCAACAACCAGGAATGTTTACACTAGTTGTGTTCTTGAGGTTTGGGATGTAGTTGCCATTAGTTGCATAATGAATTAGATAATAGAGACTCAGTGGAGTTTATGGTGTCATATCCAGCCTAATAAAACCATATACGAATGTTATGTAGCTATTTATACAGAGCCAGTATATAATATTACTTCAATCCTGTGATGTTTGTTTTACCTCCATGTAATCATTTATCACAGCGCAGTCACCATAATTCATCAGAATGAAAGAAAAACCACTGCCTGAAATTAAAACCACTTGAAAGGTGATTGCCTGGAAACTGATTCTCACATATGTGTTGTTGTACGTGCGGCCGAAGAACACAAATGGAGTGGAGAAGGCAACATTTACAAAGGTGTCACCACCATTTTCAAAATATTCTGTGTCTCCTGCCGCTGATATCACTGGTGCTGCCAGGAGAATTAACATAAAAAATACAAAATGTTTACATTTGACACTGATTTATGAGGCTAATTTTTCTTTACTTTGTGTGAGGACTGACTGTGATTAGTAGAAGAACGATGTTGGCCTCTGGTTGCCAACTTTTGATATGACAGCAAAATATTTAATCACTAGCCTACAGTTAATTTCTACAGTGTAAAATCTAACTGAAGTATATTCCCAATCGTACTGTATGTTTTTAATGTTTAAGTCATGACTTTCTGTGTCACTGGGCTCTAATTATGAGTTGACATGCAAGGTAAATTCTTATAGACGTACATCATTATGAGAAAGACCCGAAAATACAGCGATGGTGTCTGACAGAATTCCATTGAATTGCACAAATAAGGAAGTGGCATAAGAAAACAGCTCAACAGTTGAAAATCCTCATTAGTGCTATCAGGGCAATAATTAAGAAGTTTAAATCAACTGCAGGCATTAGTTCAGGAAATCTCCAAAACTACTTGAAATTCCATCTACATAACTTCTATGGTTTGCCATAAAAAGCATTTGCTGTCATCAAACTACAAACTCCTGTTTGCCAAACATTACTGGAACCATCTACTGTAAATGATCCCTGATCTATGGTTCAGATGAGACCAGAATAGTGTTTTTTGAAAAACAAACACCAGAGCTGGCTTTGACACTCACATGAAATCACAGCAATGTAAAAAGACAGCGATCCAATTCATTCTTGATGTAAAAAAAAAATCCTGGATCATCTTTTGGATATATGTAACAATAGGGAACAAAAGACTATCGCAACATCTGCACAGACATATGATTAATCTTTCATCACTCACAGCATTATTAACAGACACTGTCGTGTTTGGCATGTGCTGTTTTCTGTAATTATAAACACATACAAACACCATTAAATACCTCATAAACTCACTTGACATGTGCAGATTGCTTTTCTGTATTGATTTCCTATTGAAACAGGAAGTTGTGGCAGGACATATTGAAGAATTTGTGTAAATAGCCAATAGTCTTGGACATGCATTGATTCATAATTTGATATATTGCTGTTCATCATACTTGAAAGCTTTTTTTTTGAGTCAACAAACACAGGTCTGGTTCTAATTCAAAGGTCCATAGTTACCTGCCAGTGTTGTTAATGGAGATGCTGTTGATCCAGATGTTGTTGATGCAGATGTTGTTAATGGAGCAGTATTTGTTTGTTCAGTGGCTGTTAAAAAAAGCATTACATTATAAATCACTTTGTGTTAAGTTCTGTTAACTCAATTACTCAATTGTGTTGCACACAATCGACTACGTCTTTTGTCGCCTGATTGCATTAATCCATGAATATGTTTGTGTAATGTATTACATTTGTGAGTTTGAGTCTGTCTGTTTTTGGCATACTGTGGAGGTAAATACATTAACATACGCCATTTATACTTATGTAATGTATTTGTATCTGTCTACTAATATTAATATTAATTCATATATAATACTTTTTTTTAGAAGTTAGGAACATTATCATCAATAATGAAAAAAGAAGGGGAAAAAGAATGTAAATTAATAAACAGATATAAATTACATAAGTACAAAAGGCACGGTAATGCATTTACCTCCACAGTATGCCAAAAACAGACAGATGGTCTAACAAATTTGTAGATTGAATACATTACACAAACACATTCATGGATGAATGTAAATCATGCTTACTGTAACGTTACCTGCGCAGTGTGCCGAATGATAGCAACCTGAAGTGGAATTTAAAAAATATGCTTCTCTTCATTTAGAAAAGACAAAACAATTGAACCAAACATTTAATCACAAATCCTATGAAGGAATAAATGAATATAATTAATTAGATTTTTTCATTAATATTGAATTTCTTTCATTGTAGGGCTTTACAACACAGTTGACAATGTAGAGAGATGATGCACCAATGCAGGTAATACACACACACACACACACACACACACACACACACACACACACACACACACACACACACACACACACTTGTTTTTTATGAAATGTGAGGACATTCCATAGGCGTAATGGTTTTTATACTGTACAAACCATATTTTCTATCCCCTTACACTGCCCCTGCCCCTAAACCTAGCCCTCACAGGAGACTGTGCAGTTCACTTTCTGTGAAAAAAACTTGTTCTGTATGATTTATAAGCATTTTGAAAAGTGAGGACATGGGGAACGTCCTCATATTTCACCCTCTTTTTGTAATACCTGTGTCATACCCATGTCATTATACACATTTGTGTCCTGATATTTCACAAAAACATGCCCACACTCACTCTCACGCTCACACGCTCACACACACTCTCTCTCTCTCTCTCACTCACACACTCACACACTCACACACACACACACACACACACACACACACACACACACACACACACACACACACACACACACACACACTCTCTTTCTCTCTCTCTCTCTCTCTCTCTCTCACACACACTCACTCTCTCACACACTCACTATCTCACACACTCACTCTCTCACACACTCACTCTCTCACACACTCACTCTCACACACACACACACACACACACTCACACACAGACGCTCACAATCACTCACACACTCACTCACACTCTCACACACTCATTCTCTCTCACACACACACACTCACTCACTCACTCACTCGCTCACACACAGACGCTCACACTCACTCACTCACTCTCTCACACACTCACTCTCTCACACACTCACTCTCTCACACACACACACACACACACACACACACACACACACACACACACACACACACACACACACACACACACACACACACACACACACAAACACACACACACACACACACACACACACAAACACACACACACACACACACACACACTCGCTCACACACTCACACACAGACGCTCACACTCACTCACACACTCACACAAACAAACACTTAAACACTCACTCAAACACACACACACACACACACAGGTTTTGGGACATTCTATAGACCACAGATGTGGGGACCAAACACAAAATATCAAAAAATATAATTTTGTATGAATTATACGCTGTTTTTATGCTTCAAAGTGCATATGATTATATTTTTGGTTATTTATCTGGTAAGAGATTGTACAAGTTTAATTTGTGTATCTGCTAAAAATTACACTAGCATATATATATGAGCTCAAATCTAGCAGACTTGAACATAAAGTCACACACAAACTCATTTGCATGTTTTTTAATGCATAAACTAATCATACATCCACATTACATGAGGTTATGGGAAATGTATCAAAACATTGGCTTGTAGGACAAAATCTCTTTTATCTACATAGAGAAATTTTTGTCGTTTTTTTAACTATATTTTTGTCTCGTCTTTTTTGTCTACAATTCTGCATGTTGATTTAGACAGCATTTAATGACGTCTGTCATTAGTAATAGAGTAAACGGTGTGTAAACATTCTGTACAGTTACATTTCTTACAATTCTTTCAAACATCAAGTGGAGTTAAAGCAGTAAAATGACATATGATTATGAGGTAACGAACATGTTTTTCAGCATCTGCAAATTTCAAACACGGTTTTATCTACAGCCTATACCAACAGACACAAACACACCACTACTGAATGATATCAAAACTTCAGCAGTCAGTAGAAGCCATAGCATATACATTACCTGCCACAGTTGTGTTTGGAGTGACAGTAGCATTATTGATGGTAATGTTCCTAACTTCTGTAAAAAAAAAAGAATATTAATGAATAAAACAAATTCAAATATAAATTACATAAGTACAAAATGGCACATGTTAATGTATTAACCTCCACAGTATGCCAAAAACAGGCAGACGTCTAACAAACTCATAGATGTAATACATTATTCAAACACATTCATGGTTGAAAGCAACTATATTTACCTGCACAATATGTCAAATAGCAGTTAACTGGGCTCACAAACTCATAGACGTAGTAATTGCCAGGACAGGCTTTGACTCTAATAGGATTGGATCGAAACCAGCAGCAGTCATAGACCCAGTTACCGCAGACAGCTCGAGTGACCACTCCATCCTCAACTCGTGGGTGTGAACCGTTCAGCCACAGTGGTGCATGAGTACCACAACTATACTTATCAACACATGTGTCTGGCATCTGAACGCTCTGACCCTGAATGAAGAGACGGTACCAGCCGTGCCAACTGACCGATTGGTCACACATTATTTGAGAGGAATATTGATTGCTGGTGGCTCTCCATGAATCATTCAGCATACTATAGTTATAGCAGGGGTCTGTGAAAACACATAAAAAATTCTATTAGAAAATGAAATTACTATTCATATTATACACTTGTGTCATGGGATCTGGAATTAAAAAGTCAAATTTTATTCCTTAAATGAGTTTTTAAGTTTTAAGCAAATTGTAGAGCATCTCTTCATTTAAAAAAGAGAAAACAGTTGAACCAAACATTTAATCCTCAAGGCATAACTGTATATTCTATCCACTAGCCCTGCCTCTGAACACAACCGTCACAGCAAACGTTCTGCATTTTTATATTTTAAAAACATAATTTAGTATGATTTATAAGCTATTTATAGAGCAAAAAATGTCCCCACAAGATCATACATTTATTTTCCACCCACCACTCACCCCACACTCTGTCTTTTTCTCTTGATAACAAAAACAGCAACAGAGTAACCACCCCCACCCAGAAAACCCCCCAGGAGGATTAGAAAATATCAGTAGTCTCTATAAGAAATTATACTAATAAAATGCATAAAATAAATTGAGAAAAAAAGATTAAAAAGAAAAGAAAAAACAAGTATAGTCAAATGTATGAAAAGTATATGTAGAGGAAAAAAGCGTTAATTGGAAATAAATATGAACATATGCATACGCGTACAAACATACAAACATATACCCAAAACATATGCACACATACACCTTTTAAAAACGCATGCTTGCACACCCATGATTCTGTATAATTAGTCAGAATCTAGTGAAAATACAGAGTCAAAGATTTAGAATAGGGTTCCAAGTTTTATAAAATGTATCAGTTGAGCCCCGATTAGAGTATTTCAATTTTTCAAGTGAAAGGAATGACATCAGATCCATTAACCAAGGGGCAGTTGGTGGTGGATGTTGGACACTTCCAATGTAACAAGATGCACCTTCTAGCAATAAGATAAGTGAAAGCAGGAGAGACTGAAAGAGAAATAAAAGTCGCTGCAAAACATTAATTTTAATGGTCTCCACTCTCTCTACAAGAGAAAGGGATAGGCTGTCCCATCGTTCTGACTCCTACTGAAAACCAAACTCCTCTGCCCGACAAACGACTCACTCTCATGATGACGCAAGTCAGGTTATTCTTAAGGAGAGAACTGAAAGAGTGTGAAATGCCAACCCGATCTCATGGCAATTCGTACATATTTTACGAGGTGGCTAATTCGTACGAATCTGTACGACCTCAGTCGTACGAATTCATACGATTTTTGCTAAATCGTACGTATTTGACGAGTTGCCAAATTCGTACAAATTTGTACGAATGACTTACCTCAAACCCCGCCCCTAAACCTAACCGTCACTGGGGATTAGACAAAACGTACAAATTCGTACGAGTGAGGTCGTACAAATTTGTACGAATTAGCCACATCGTACAAATACATACGAATTGGTTGTGAGATAGCGTTGGAAATGCTTACACCTAAATATCGAAACCCTGCAGGAGAAAAATGAAAGGGTAGGGTGCTTTTAGAAATTTTCTTAGCCACGTAATTTATGGGGAAACATTTGCTTTTGGTAAAGTTTAATATGTAACCTGAAAAAGAGCCAAAGGTG
Source organism: Gobio occitaniae (assembly GCA_033150135.1). Taxonomy (NCBI): domain Eukaryota; kingdom Metazoa; phylum Chordata; class Actinopteri; order Cypriniformes; family Gobionidae; genus Gobio; species Gobio occitaniae. The sequence goes on along the minus strand of JARQWZ010002444.1, from coordinate 122,412 downwards.
TCAAGCAAGTGCATAATCTCATTGACACAGCCAACTGGATCCTGTACATAACATCAAGTCATGCCTCCCTCCCCTGTGGATCCCACATATAGATGAATATGTTTTTAAGGTGATAGAAAGAGGCTCTATATCTAAAGCAAAGAGCAGAGGAGACAGAGGGCAACCCTGCCGTGTCCCACGGAGAGGGGAAAGAATGATGAACTATCAGCATTAGTTTTGCAGAGGGAGTAAAATATAAGAGGCAAATCCATGAGATAATATTGTGCCCAAAGCCAAATTTTTCTAATATAGTGAATAAATAATTCCATTCCACATGATTGAATGCTTTTTCAGCATCAAGGGAAATGATCATTTCAGAAGTTTTAGAAAGAGATGGACTAAAAAGTATATTTAGCAATCGTCAACGTCCCCTAACAAACCCAGTCTGATCCTCAGATATAATATCAGGAAGACACGCATCAATGCGTTTTGCCAGCACCTTTGCTAGAATTTTTATGTCAGCATTCAATAAACTAATAGGACTATAGATACTACATAAAGTTGGGCCTTTATTTTTATTTTTTTTTATAAAAGGGAGATAGATGCTTGACTTAATGAGACTGGGAAAAAACCCTTATCAAATGACTCCTTATACATATCAAACAATAACGGGGCTAACTGCACTGATTTTTTTTTATTTTTATAAAAGTCTAGGGGGAAGCCATCAGGCCCTGGAGCCTTGTTACACATGAGACCAACACTCTAAAAAAAAAAGGTTCTATATGGCACCAAAAATGGTTCTTCGTCGTAATCATAGAGGAACCACTTTTGGTGCTATAGCACCATATCTTAACATGTTCTGTATATGGTAGCGGTACTATATAGCACCTTAGTTAGCAGTGCTATATAGCACCTTAGTCAAAGAACCGGTGAAGAACCGCTGAAGAACCACTGAAGCACCACTGAAGCACCAAAATTGGTGCTATATAGCACTAAAAAAGGTTCCCCTATGATTACGAGCCAAGAACCATTTTTGGTGCCATTTAGAACCTTTTTTTTAGAGTGAATACAAGTGGTGATTTCATCTAACCTGAGAGGTTCACCTAATATCTGCTCTGTTAATGTAATAATAGTATGTATATTTAAATGATGTAAGAAAGACTCCATTAAAGAAGCATCAGAAGGAGGTTGAGAAGTATAAAGAGTAAAAGGAGTACTTAACCACTTATTAAAATGATCATCCTAAAATCTGTGTAATATAGCGGGATGTGGATGTGGGAAGACGGCCTGCTCTGTCCCATGTAACATGTGGCTCTAGTTCTCTTATTTGTTGAATGCAAATCAACATCAGTTTGCAATTTCAAACGGTTCGGGTTAAAGTCGGGTTTGGGATCGCTGGAATACTGGTTATCCACCTCTTAAATTGAACGGATACGCTCTTGTTGTCGAGATTTCCTAATCTTAGCTAAGTGAGCACTAAAGGAAATTATTCTACCATGAATAAACACTTTAAATGTCTCCCATAAAAGAGAAGCAGAAGCAGCACACTGTTTCTGTTTTGTTAGTCTCAATGAAAAAGTCCATATTTTTGGATAAATATTCACAGAAGTCAGTTCTCAGGAGAGCCCTACATCAAATTTCCACAGAGGTCTGCTCTTAAAAGTGGGCAAAAAAGAGATATCTGACATACATGATCAGAAATAACAATGGCAGAGTAATCTGAAGAAGTAAGGCTTTGTCAAGGAAGAAGTAATCAATCCGAGAGTAAACATGGTGCACACTAGAGAAAAAAGAAAATACTTTATCAGAAGGATGAAAAAAGTGCCATGGATCTACACAGCCTGTTTGGTTGGTCAGTGAAATTAGAGACAGCAGAGGAAGAAGATGATTTAGTCACAGATTTATCAAGATTATAATCAAAAACAAAAAGGTCCCCTATAAAAATAAGGTGATGGGTGTCAAGATTTGGGATTTTTGAGAAAAGCATAGACATAAAAGTAGGTGTTATGTCTGCATCAAAATGCTATAATAACACATATCATTCTGTTTTGTTTCAGAGCATGCATGGAAAGAACCGGAGACATGACTGCACTGTTTTGCACTGGTTTATCCAGTGTTGCCAACTATTTTCCAAGGAAAGTAGCTAAAGCCTGCCCAAAAAGTCGCTAGATGATGTCATGCGTCAATTAGCATATCCGTGACGTCACCGCGTCGTCCTTGCGTTCTGCCTGCCTCTGTGAAGCATGGATTGATGTATAATTTTCTATACTTGCTATTGCTAGTCAGAGGCACGTCATATTAAAGCGAGGGACATTCTCATTCTTGAGAGTATCAGGTTCTTCTCGGGTTTGTTCAATTCACACCAGAGATGTGGTTCATCATTACCAGCCAGTGTTGTTGATGCAGATGTTGTTTGTGCCCTGGCTGTTAAAGAGAAAGATATAATTCAATTACATATTTATATTGTCTTTGCCACATTAAGACTGAAAATCAAACAGATGGGGAACAAAATCTTACTCAGTGCAAGGACTGATATGAGCACCAGAAGAAGCTGTGAAACCAGAGACAATCTCATGATGATGAAGTCAGAGATTAAACCAGCCTGTAACAGGAATCCTTCTTCTGTAATCAGAGAGAATTATTAGAGCATAATTAGAAATGCATTTAAACCAATGTTAGTCTGGAACATCTCTTAATAAAAACCCTAATTAAAAATCAGATCATTCAATGAAATCTGACTGGAGTAATATAGGCCTAGCTGTAACAGTAACAGGTAACATTAAATATCAAATGAACTTGTTCAATTATCAACGTTTTTTTCTGCTATGTGGTTACAATGTACATATTGTGTGCAGTTGTGGTCAGAATTATGGGCACCCCTGGTAAATATGATCAAAGATGGCTCTAAAAATAAATCTGCATCGTTTATCCTTTTGATCTTTCATTAAAAAAAAATTGCAAAAATGCAACCTTTCATCGAAGTAAAAGAGTGAAAGTAGGGGGGTAAATCACATTATGAAATAAATGCTTTTCACCAAAACACGTTGGCCATAATTATTGGCACCTTTTAACTAAATCCTTTTTTCAAACTCCTTTTGCCAAGATAACAGCTCTGATTCTTCTCCTATAATGCCTGCTGAGTTTAGAGAACACCTGACAAGAGATCAGAGACCATCCTCCACACAGAATCTCCCCAGATCCTTCAGATTCCCAAATTCTCTTCAGTTTACCCCACTGATTTTCTATAGGATTCCGGTCAGGGAACTGGGACGTCCACGGCGGAAGCTTCATTTTGTGCTCAGTGACACATTTGTGTGTTGGTTTTGATGTTTGTTTTGGATCGTTGTGTTGATGGAAGATCCAAACACGGCCCATTATAAGATTTCTTGCAGTGGCCTACAGGTTTAGATTTTTATCTGTTGGTATTTGCTAAATCCATGATACCATGTATCTGAACAAGATGTCCATCTGGTGGGTTTGCTGCCAAAAAGCTCTTTTTATTTTCATCAGACCATATAATCCGGCCTTATGCCACCCTTAGTCACGATGCGAAGGCTGAGGTTCCTTTTCACAGATGTTTAATGATCTCATTGACATAGACACCAACACCGTTTAACAATCTTTTTCTGCACATCAGAACTATATTCTTTAGTTTTACTCATTGTGATGAATGATTAAGGGAATTTGGCCTTTGTGTTTCCTCATATTTATACTCCTGTTGATACAAGTAGACAGGAGGCAGACGCTTAGATGTAAACAGGTATGGTTAGTTTATTAGACCACAGCAGAGCATGTGATGTGGAGTAGGTGAGTAAACCGGTTGATGGTAAATAAGATGGTGATACGAGAGAGAGAGTTACTGTCTTTTGTATTGAAGGTGGAATGACACTGGAGCCTGGAGGTAACTGGAGATAGCTGGAGACTGGAGATCGCTGGAGATCGCTGGAGTACAGAGGAACGGACAGGAACACACCCACACAGCAGACAAGGAACACAGAAGGAAGGGGACACGATGGAGACAGGTAGTATCAGTAGTAGAGTCCTTGAGGTAAGCATAGCCTGAAGTATATGCGAACGAGACCGGACGTGGAGTGCTGTGTGCGTGTGCTTCTTATAGTGCTGGTGATGAGTGCCATGATGAGGTGCAGGTGATAGTGATCAGTACTCTGGGGATGGAGTGCGCTGTGATTGGTGGAGGGTGAAACCTGACGTGTCTGTGACACCTGTGAAACAAGACGTCATGGCTGGACAAATTCATGTTCCTAGTCATCCTGGTGCGCTAAAAATTTTAAAAATGAATGGGAATATACTTCAGAGATATTTTACTGCAAAAAAATATTGGGGTGCCAATAATTGTGGCCAACACAATTTGGAGAAAAACATTTATTTCATAAAGAGATTTCCTCCCTACTTTCAATTGTTTTACTTCAATGAACGGATAAACGATGCAGATTTATTTTTACAGCCATCTTTCATCATATTTACCAGGGGTGCCGATAATTCTGACCACAACTGTACATGCGTTAAACTGTATAATATTTTAAATATGCACCTGCATTTGCGCCACAGTGTATATTGTAACATATACTGTTAATTAAGGGATTTGTTTTTGTCAAATTCATGACTTCAAATGTACACAATCTTGGAAAAAAATTTATGACGGCTTTGACGTAAATATGAAGCAGCACAACTGTTTTCAACATTGACAATGATAAGAAATGTTTCCTGAGCAGCACAACAGATTAGAATGATTTCTGAAGGATCACGAAGGTTCAGCTTTGCATCAGAAGAATAAATTACACATTAATATTTATTCAAATAGAAAAATTATTTTAAATTTAACCTAAATGATTGGTAAAATTTAATTCTGAATATTTTATGTAAAGGTAAATATTTTTTATTTATGTTTTATAATATGTTTTATCATATTGCGGTCTGATGAAATTATAAAAGCAATAAGCTATTTGATTGGCATATTGTTTTATTGCATTGTATCATCTCAATGATATATATATATATATATATATATATATATATATATATATATATATATATATATATATATATATATATATATATATATAATTTTAATTTCAATAATTGTGTAATTTGAGAATATGGAGCTTAACATTAAAGAGAAAGATTTGCCTTACCTCCGACTGCTTCTTCTGATGCTCTTGTACCTGATGCGGATTAGCAGGAAGTTTCACTGATATTAAATGTGTCCCAGACCGGTGTTTAGGTTTACATTTGGAATGGGGGAAAAAAACCATGCCGTCATCAGTACTTCTTTTCCTGCAGATTTCATCTAACATTCCGATTTTAGATGATAGGGTTTACACGTCAAGAGTCAGAAAGAACAGCAATTGAAATGTTTACTGTCATCTATTTATTAGTTGAATAATATTACTTTGGTAATATTTAATGCACATGGATTTAATTCCACAGTTCCTACTGTTCCAATTAAGAACTAAAATCAGAAAAGAGTGAATGCATTTTACCGAACCACAATTTGTTTTGGTAACCAGCACTAAAACAAATGGTTATGAAAGTCATATGTGCTGAAAACAGTTCTCTCTTTGCTTTTGTATTTAAATCATGTCAAAATACTGTTACAGAACTACCCGTCTATAGGGTTGGGCAGTCAGTAACAAAACAAAGAAAAATGCAAAAATTAAATAAAAAAAAGAAAACCTTGGAGAGAGAACCAAGATATTCCAACCTTCTTTCCCAGAATCAACACAACAGACAATTTAAATGATATATTTTAATTTGAAAAGATAAAGAATGAACAGATCCCAATAAGGGTAACAGAAATAACAATGTCAAAGAATTTAGAATGTCAAAGATAATAATCAAAAACAGGGGATAATAATAACTTCAGGGGAGAGCAAGGCCAAAATAACAAACAAAACGTAATCTAACTAGCCCAAAAATCTTAATAAATTACCAAGAAAGATACAGCTACGAGCACTGGGCATGCGCACATCATTTAATTACTGTATTTGCATTATTGTAGGGGGTAGGCGTTAATAAAACACAATCTGGTAAGTAGCACATTTATTTATTGTGGTTTTATTGTGAGATTTTGCCTCACTTCCTACCATTGCTGTACCCCTTCTAGCCACAACTCTTCTTCTCTGTTTTTAGTGTATTTCTGTGGCAGAATTACAGCGCCACATACTAGCCTGGCATGTATACTACATCGTTTTGAGTCGTTTTCATTGCTCTCGTGTGTACACAGATATTTCTTGAAACGAGGAAAAAAAAAGATTGGATAGGGAAAGCTCTGGCTTCATGTGGACGAGGCCTTAGATGCTATAACATTATTCTTCCTATTTGTATTCACTCATTAAGATGCTTAAATGTTTCATTAAAGATGCGTATGTTTCAGTTGATTTTACAGCCAGAAAGAAAGAAACAAAGAAACAATGCTATCAGAGAAATGGTGTCTTGCCTCAATTTGCACGTTTACAAGAACAATTAAGAACATGTTCATCAACTGACACAAATAATTATTTTTAATATGTTAGAAAATTGATATGAACACTTTTCATTCATTTGGACTGTTTTTGAGTGGTCATGAGCAGAGTTGGGGGTAATGCATTACAAGTAACTTGAGTTACGTAATAATATTACTTTTTCCAAGTAACTAGTAAAGTAACGCATTACTTTTCAAATTTACAACAAAATATCTGAGTTACTTTTTCACATTAATTTGACTGACAGCTCTCCTGCTCCCATGTTGAGAAAAATAAGTGCAGAGGCGTGTGTGTGTAAACATGATGGTTATTGTAGTTCCAGACTAAATGTGAGCATTTATTCATCTCACTTGCACAATAAAGATTCTGTACTCCTTAAAATGAATAAACTCAGTCAAATGCAAAATCAGAGTACTATGCAAACCTCCAATAATTAAATGTTAAATAAAACAACTTTTTTTATGCATAATCTACCTTTATATTTAATTTACTTGTCTTGCTGCTGATGATGAAAATTACTAGATTTTTTGTTTTTATTGGTAAAACTTTTCTCCTGCATCCTATTCTTCCATTATCCAGAATGGCAGAGCTGCGCCCTCTACTGTTCATGTGTGAATTAGCATTTTTACCTCAGCCTGGGGCTTATTATTTCAATTCTGGTATGAAGAGGTCTTTAACGTTGCACAAAAATATAACTTTTTTGTTATAAACAAAAACAAGCCCAGCCCAGGTGAGAAAAAGTAACGCAAAAGTAACGTAACACATTACTTTTCTTAAAAAGTAACTAAGTAACTCAATTAGTTACTTTTTAAGGGAGTAACGCAATATTGTAATGCATTACTTTTCAAAGTAACTTTCCCCAACACTGGTCATGAGGTCAAAGTTCAAATTAATTTAATTCCATTCCATTGCCTTTAATGTTAATGAGTTAATACTGGTAACTCTCATATGTATTTATTCTAAATTTCATAAAATGACATACTCAATGACAAGTTCTCATGAATATAGATTTTTTTAACAATAATTGTGTCAATAAATTGTTTATTGCATCACGCTGGTTAGATAGGCATTTTTAAAGAATTGCTAAATTTTAGGCCAAATTATAATTAAGTGATAAATGTGTGTACTTGTTGAGATTGTGAGGACCAAATTTCCCCACAAACAGTAAAACCTGACATTTTTTATGACAAAATGAGGGAAACCGCTTATACTAAATGATGTTTGACATTTGTTTAACATTTTCTGTGAGAGTTCTAGGGGTATGGTTAAGGATATGTTAAGGGATATAAAGTATCATTAGCTCAGTATAAAAATATTATGCCTTTAGAGAGTCTATACTGATATAAAAAAAAAGGATTGTGTGTTGAGTAACCTACATGTGCACGTATGCGTATATTTATATGAGTGGCAGACAAAAAAGGGAGTTCCCCTTCCTGTTAAGTAACATCACAATTTTTTCCAAAGAAACATCCTTCCTTCAAATACCCCCCCCCCCCCCCCCCCCCAAAAAAAAACACACTTCCTGTCAACAATATATAAAAAGAAACTCATTCTTGACACACCTCACCACCTAGCCGTAAGGTTAACTTTTGACTTGACTATAAAAAGTTTATGATTCTATTTTAATTCATATAATTTAAATAATTGTTATATATATATATATATATATATATATATATATATATATATATATATATATATATATATATATATATATATATATATATATATATATATATATATATAGTTTTATTTTCAAAATTGATATTAATAACATATACAAATAAATAAATAAATAAAATGCAACTTTCACTTTTAAAAAGTAAAATATATTTTATCTCACACATACTCAGTCAGTTTTTCTGTGGGCATTTTCACTTTGACAATATTGTACTGTAAAACAAACATACTTATAAAATACTTTTTGAAAAACTACTTACAATCTCCTTCTGGCCCAAAAAGCCAGTGTATTCTCCTTATAAGCAGAGAAAACATTTTGAATGAATAACATTGTAGTTTCAGATACTGAATGGAAAACAGAATCATGCAGCTGCATTCGTAGGAATGAACAATAGCTGAAACCACAGAGCATACATGGATAAAACTCAAAAGAACAACCATGTAGTGAATGTAGGTACTTTCCCACAAAGTATGCAGTGCACATACACTTCCTTGTACATATTCCTATTGGGGCAATAAGAGTTTTTAAATGCTTTTGAAAAAAAAAAGTCTCTTCTGCTCACCAAAAGCTGCATTTATTTGATCAAAATGCAGTAAAGGCAGTACTATTATGAAATATCATTACATAAAAATGTTCTTTGGTATAATATATTTTAAAATGGGATGGCAAAGCTCAAAAACACAATCTTAGCTTTGATTGCATCACCTGATGAGCTTACAGGAACATCACCAGCTAACCATATCACTGCACATAAAGGAAAATTACACCTCCTAGATTCAGTCTCCTACTACACCAGGAGACTGAATCCTCCTCGCTCTCCCCTTGTATCCTCAAGAGGGTAGGGGACCTGCAGGCATTTTGGGTTGACAAAGCGTTCCTGGAATTCGGGCCTGGATGTGTGCCCAAGGTTCCCACCTCTCCCTTCAGGGACTAGGTGGTGAGCTTGCAAGCGCTGCCTTGGAGGAGGCAGACCCAGCCTTGGCACTGCTCTGTCCAGTACGCGCCCTCCCCGCTTACGTAGACAGGACGCAGTGTTTCAGGACCTCAGACCAGCTCTTTGTCTGTTATGGTGGGAAGCTGAAGGGAAGAGCTCTCTCCAAGCAAAGGTTGTCTCACTGGATAGTGGATGCCATTGTCTTGGTTTACCAGTTGCAGGGCCGCCCACACGCCCTAGGGGTGAGGGCACACTCCATAGGAGTGTGGCCTCCTCCTGGGCTCCGGCGCATGGCGCCTCGCTATAGACATCTGCAGAGCTGCAGACCCAACACATTCGCCTAGTTTTATAACCCCCCAGTGGAGCCAGTGTCCTCTCATGTCTTCGCTTGCTCGCCATTCCACTCCACAGACTGGATACGTGCGATATTTTCCTCAGGTGTGCTTCTCCGGAAGCCCTGAGTTCCTCCAGCAAAGCTTATGTCGACACCAGTGTGCTTGCCGTTTCAGTCAGCCCTCGTGTCTGGCTAGGCACCCATGTGCATGGTTCCCCCGTGGGGCAACCCCCACGTGTGTATTTCCACTGTAAGCCTCCTTGAGCATGTGTCTTCCCCTGGCAAGCCATTGCCACTCCTGGGGTGTAAAAATCTTCCTCCTACGGCGGGTTACCCCAGAGTTCTTCCATGTGCAGCCCCCTCAAGGGTCAAATGTGTATCCCTAAGTCCCCCCTTCAGGCAGGCACTTGTTGTGTATTTCCACGTGGAATATGCTTCCCAGTGTACCTTGGTATTCCTGTGTTAAGTTGTAATCCTTCGTCCGTACTAGTCTTACGACAAGGAACTCACACTTACGCAGGGCACTGGATGACAGCCGAGTGGCGGGATTAGATTGGGACTCCCATTCTTTCAGTCAGTGACGTTACTAAAGAGTGACTGAACGAAAGGGAACGTCTCGGTTACGTATGTAACCCTCATTCCCTGAGGAGGGAACAGAGACGTAACTTCCCTCTGCCACTTCCACTGTACCGCTTCAACGGCCGGGAGTTCAGTCTCGGCTCCTCAGCAGGTAACATAAATGCGATATTGCCAGCGTACTTCCTTATATACCCACGAGGTGGGGTGGAGTTACGCTATGCAAATTCTGCATGCCCATGGCATTTCATCACCATTGGTCGCTTTTTTACATCTCGAAGTTGATAGGCTTCTAAGCGAAACCCTCCTCAGGGAACGAGGGTTACATACGTAACCATCAAATTTGTTTTACCAACATTTTACCACTTCTGATGTCATTTCTAGAGAGAAATTACTAATGTAGTAATTAAATATTTGTTTAGTTCTCACCAAAGCTCTATCCATTTTGCTGTAGATCATTAAACGGTTACACTGCCTAAGAAGTCTGTCCAAAATTTGTTTTATGAGGTGCCTTCATGCACAAACCCTGCCTTACAAGCCATTGTCTGATAAGACAGCAAGGCAACGAGTCAGCTGCCTTGGTTTTCGTACGCAGCCCATGACAACTAGACTAGCCATAGGGACAGATCACCTGCGAAGTCCTCATTGACTAGACAGCCATTGGCACATCAAATACCACAGAAACGAGACAAGTCCTTGGCACAGAACCCTATGGCTGTAATCATAATCACTGTCTGTTCATTTGGCCAGAGGAGAAGTGCCCCCCTAACAGAGTCTTGTTTCTCCCTAGGTTTTTCTTTTCATTTCGGTCATCTGATGGAGTTTGTGTTCCTTGCCACGGTCGAGTTCTCCTTCCTGTTGAGCGGCATTCCTTTTCAGAGCACACTGGTTTCAAACAAGAAAAAATGCATGTCAACATTAAATGCAGGCCTTAACCTGGCAGTATGCAGAAGAAATGGTGGAATATAAAATAATATTAACCTTTGTCATTTGACATTTGTCAAACTGTTATGTATGCTCCTTGAGGTTTCCTATTGTTACTGTACTAGCATCTTGCGTTGGATCTAGACAACACAGGGGATATTATCGTTAATGTATAATAAAAGAAACTATTACATTTAATCAGTAATTGTTTATTGTTTAAATTTAGACAGTCAATAAGTGGATAAAATCACTACTTACTGCTTGCGGGAATATAGTTTGAGTTGCCGCTTCTCCAGTATCAGACACTGAGCGAAGCCTGTTTGATATTGTCCCAGGTTAGAAAAACTGTCTATGGTGAAATGGGCCGAGCAAACGAACAACTTTGAATGAAATTGTTGCGGTATCCGATTATAGATGAACATCAACCATGCCTGTTGACAGTTTTGTTCTGTGGGAAGGGTATGAAAAGTCCTCACATCCCCTGCACAGCCTGGAACATAAGATATATTTCCATGATCTGCGATTTTCGCTATCCTCGCGTGATGCTTGTTTGTACAGTCAGTGTTATGTTAAGATTCGCCTATTTTTCTTTGGTGTTTTTCACAAACAAGATTTACAAATGAAGGAGGAAGCAATGGTGTTTGAGACTCACTGTATGTTATGTCCATGTACTGAACTCTTGTTATTCAACTATCCCAAGGTTAATACAATTTTTCATTCGAGGGCACTTTAATGCTGCTGTTAAATTCTCTGGTGAGGAGATAAACATGGCAGACTGTGTACAGCTCTCTGAGGGCAGGGTCTTTGCTAATACGACAGTGTCAATCAACACTAGTGGGCAGGGCTTGTGCAACGTGACGTCACTTTGCCAGGAATCTGCAAACGGCTTGTTCTGAGACACTGTTTATGATTTATGGGGATAAAAATAAATAAATAAGGGGGTTGATTTTTTACCATTATAGGGTGGTTGTGTACACACACTGCCAATGCACATTTATGCTCAAACACAATGTAAAAGTGAATTTTGCATAATAGGTGCCCTTTAATAAAAAGCGTTGAGTCTTTCCAATCGCATATTCCGCCATGTAAATAACGAATCCGCCATGGCGCAACTGGCTTTTAAAGCGAATGGGAGTTGAGACTCTGATTGGTTTATAACACGTTATGCCCAAAACACTCCCATTACTCATTAACAGACTATAGGGACAACCGTTTTAGACCATGTGATGGGTGCACTGACCATTTTTCCTGTCGTTAAACTAGCAAAAGTGGATTAGGACACGCCCTAAGTGCACTTGCTCCTTGCGCTTTAGACCATGCGCTTAGATCGATAAAATAGGGCCCTGAAATTGAAGCCGTTGGTCACTCATAATCTTGCCCTTCAGCAGGTTATTGTAATATTAACGTAAACTGAATATTTTAAACAGTTTAAAAAGTTATTAACAAGATCATTTATTCAGTGAACCGATTAAAGGACCAGATCTGTCCCATTTGTGATTAAATCATTCAGGTTTGTACAGCAGCAACTGATTCACTGAAAAGATCAAAGTGGATATCATCACATCAGTGAACTCTCATGAGCATACAAGGAAATCTAGAGTAGATATCAGTATGTTATACATCATAAAGGCTTAAAGGGATTGTTCACCCAAAAATGAAAATGTTGTCATCATTTACTCACCCTCAAGTTTTTCCAAACCTGTATGAAATGATTTCTTCTGCTGAAGATCTTGAATGCAATGTATAAATGTAAATGCCTTTAATAAAAACATTTGCACATTACATACAGTGTATGTTATATCTCAATGCATGATCCTGCAGCTGCTTTCTGTCCGTAAAATGTATTTCTTCTGCTGAAGATATCATGCATTGAGATATAACATACAGTGTATGTAATGTGCAAAAGTTTTTTTTATTAAAGGCCTTTGCATTTATACATTGCATTCAAGATCTATATTTTTCAGTTCATGGATTCGAAACTTTACACTGCTCTACTGTTTGTGCTAAAGTAAGGCTGTATGAAAAATCATCATGGCTGATCAGTACAGAAATGATTAGCTTATGTGGTGTTGAGCATATTTCTTTCTTTAAATACATGCATTTGACCTTAGTTTTACACGTTCTCCAAGTGTCTGTTCTCAATAGAAGCCAAAGGTCTTAAATTTTAGTATTTGTATTCTAAGGTATGGTTTTAATGAAGATCAAAGAACGAGACGAACAGTTTTACTTTCAGTTAAGTGAAGTGATGTGTGGCCAAGTATGGATTTGTGCTCTGCATTTAACCCATCCAAGTGCACACACACACAGTAGTGAACACACATACACACCGTGTACACACACCCAGAGAAGTGGGCAGCCATATTGCTGCGGTGCCCGGGGAGCAGTTGGGGATTCGGCGCCTTGCTCAAGTTATGGTATTGAGGGTGGAGGAGAGTGCTGGTCATTCATTCCCCCCACCGACAATTCCTACCGGACCTGAGACTCGGACCCACAACCTTTGGGTTACAAGTCCGACTCTCTAACCATTAGGCCACGACTGCCCAAATTTAAACTTTTAAAGTTTAAACTTCTGCAGCTGACATGTGATAACACAGTTTATAGCACACACCATGATGGGGCAAAAACAGCAGACAAAATAAATAGTTCACCTGTCTGGTTTTATTTTGTAAATACATAAATGTTGATTAAAAGTAAAGGGGAATGCAAAAGGAGAACATTTGAATAACTACTGATAGCGGTTTTCAGAAAAATGATAAAAAGTATTAAAAAGATCCAAAAACACCATTAAATGTATGATGTTATTCATACAACTCATGCATATTTAAAATCTTCTACAATCATACAATAGCTTTGTGTGAGGGAAAAAAAGACAGATATTTATGTTGTTATTCATTGACTTCCTCTCTAGTGACCGGATCATTGAACTGAACGTGGATTGGATCAGTCTGATTCCTTAATGAATCATTCAGACCAGTTCTGTGAACTGCATCACTGATTCATTGAAAAGATTCAATCTTTTTTTTTAAAAGCGATTTGGTCACAAATATTGGTCACATTGAAAAAAATCACATGAACATGCAAAGAAGCCTAGGAATGTACGGAAGGAATTATAAAATTTGTCCACATGGGGAATTTTTTTTTTTTTATGGATCTCTTTTATAAATGTTTATGCTGTTTTGTGCTTGTTATAACCCTTTAAGTGAAACCACATAATGAAAAACTGTCTTTACAGTCTTCATATGATCAATGAGATATTTGCTGTATAAGACACTAAGAAAACAGGACTATTTTATTTCTTTTCCTGAGGAGACTGAATTTATGGATTTATCTTTTGCAGTTTTCTTAACTTCAGCTCTATGCTGCTTGGCAGACTGTTCTTGACCAGCTCCTGTTTTATCTGAAACAAAAGATGGACAGACAGATCAATCTTTCCGTGAATCTTCTAAAAGCACTGTATTTTGTATAAATATTCATAGTAAGTGTGACGTACTTGCTGTAAAACAATCTCACTGTTTCCACTCTGTGTTAGATCTAAAAATGTGGAAAGTCTCACTCGAAGTCCAATGACGTTGTCTAAAGGGAAACACACAGACAACATCCTAAAATACTCATATTATATCATATAAAAACATTACATGGGGTCATCAAAACCTATCTATCATCTATTTCTAGAAAGACAAGACTTCTTACTTTGGTAACACTTTATTTTGATGGTCCCTTTTGAACATTCTATTGGCTATAAGTAACTTTGCAACTATGTCAACTAACTCTCATTAGGAATTAGTAGACGGTCTGCTTAATATCTGCTAACTCTTTATTGTGATGCTCCTCCAACAGACATTCCACTGACTATTAACTATAACTTTGCAACTACATGTCAACTTATTCTAACCCTAATCCTAGAGTCTACTAATACTCTACTAACACAAATGAGAGTTTGTAGACATGTAGGTGTAACGTTACTTATAGTGAACAGAATGTGTTGAAGTGACCGCCAAAATAAATTGAAACCCTTACTTTTAGAGGTGTTGTGTCCACTGTCCACCCTGAAGGCCCATCGACCGGGAACATTGACATTACTGGAGTTTTTGAGGTTTGAGAAGGAGCTCCCATTGATTGATCCAGGAATCACAAAGTAGTCACTGGAGTTTACTGTGTCATAACCAGCCTGAGTATGTAAAAACATTATTCATATAAATAATATATATATAGGCCTATAAACAGCCTACATATGCTGTTATACATTAGTAACGTTTGGTTCTCAACAGGGGCAGACTTAGTTGGTGTGTTGGGGCCCTATAACTGGATTTGCTTAGGGCATCCAAATCACTATGTGCCATTTTTGTCATGAAGGTCTGTTCTTTTCCTGTCTCTGTTGTGTGTTTGTGTTTTGGGAGCACATGGGTTCTATTTGAAAGTTCCCCATGTGCTTGCTGTCATTGTAGTGTCTTGTCCCACTCCCTTGTTATTTCATTCATTACCTCGTTAGTGTTTCACTCCTTCCACCTGTTCTGTATCAATTTAGATCACCCTATTAAATCATCTCTTGTGTAATGTCCTGTGCCAGTTCGTTGTTTGTTCTCTGTGCAAGCTATTGCGCTAGCCTTGTTGTGTTGGACTATTTTGCCTATTTGTTTTTCCATCTTTTAGTTTTTTGTTTTCTCCTTTTCCCTGCCTGTTTTCTCCAGGTAGTTTCCCACTGCATTCAGCCGTGGCCTCGCCCTCTATCGCTGATCGCGGATCTCCTTCTCAGCCCTGCTTCACGTGCCGTCTGAGCACCGCCAGCCTCCAACTCAACTGCGCCTCCTGCTGGACTACTCTGCCTGGTTCAGGCTCGTCAGTCATTTTTCCCCCCTCTGATCCTGTCTGGACTATTGACAACCTTTTGGGGTTACATTTGTGTTTTCAATAAACCGTCGTTTGGTGCCTGCAGACCGAGTCTACTCTTTCTCTTTCTCTCTCAAAGCACTAAATTTTTTTTACAAGAGTTTACCCGAAGTCAAAGTGAGAGGCGAACACCTAAGAGCCTAACTATAAACTGTAAATATATGCACGTCAATAAACGCACATCCTTGAATGAGTGGGATTTTCTAGCATATTTAATTCAACTACTCAGGTAATGTCAAAGATATATCACAAATTTCAGAAATATCTTAAAATGACAGTTTAAAATAAAGCTGTATAAATGTATTTTATGGGGTCCCCGATGCCCTAGGCGACAGCTTACCTTGCTTATTTATTAAGTCTGCCCCTGATTATGAATATAGAAAACAAGTTTATTTTACCTTCACTGGATGTCCTGTTGCAGCAATGTCACCATAATTCATCAGAATAAATGAAACATTACTGCCTGAAACTAAAACCACTTGAAACGATGTTTCCTGCAAAGATTGAAAAAGGATAATCACTTTAAACTTAGCATTCTCATCATTTTTAATTTATAAAATTACATTTCAGTATTATTGAACATGATTTTTATGAGCATTACTGACTGACCTCATTGTTATTTTTAACTGTTTTAAATTGTATTTTTTTAATAACTGTCTTTGTGTACTAAATTCTGAAATTGTATTGAACTGAATTGTGGATAAAGTGAAAACTGGCACATTTCAGAAGTATATCAAACGTACTGTGTTAGTGATGGGATAGTAAGCGACTTTATCCCACGTTGCAACAAAGACCCAAGAAGCGTTGAAGGTCAGATTTGAGAAATGATTGTTTATATCCTGAGTGGCGCGTGTGAGAACACTTCCACTAGTGTACTGATGATATGAAACCACTCCTCTCATACTGTTGTCAAGGTTGGTCCAGAGACCAGCGATTATATCTTGGCCTCCATAAACTGGAAAGGAGTCGGGAACATACTGTGATGAAGCCTGGTTGAATGTGAGGTGTCCATTATTATTCACCTGAAACATGAGAAATATTGTTAAAATCACAGCCACAGGAGTTTATAAAGCATTCACCACTCACATTTAGACTTAGAATCAAGATGGAATCAAATTCTTACATAAATCTGCTTGTATGTGCGGCCAAAGAACAGAAATGGACTCAACAGTGGAATAACCGAGGAGCTTCCATCATCAGCAGCAGCGTTTCTTGTGTCTCCTGGTGAACCGAATGGGTAGAATATTCCTGGTGCTGCCAAGAGGGAAAAAAAAGGGTCTTTTGTTTGCATTTCATACTGATTTATAGGGTTCATGTTTGAATCTGGCTGTGATTAATAGTGGGATGATGATGCCCTCTGGTGTAAAGCAAAGGAAAATGGGGGCAAAACTCATTGTGAAATAAATGTTTTTCTGAAAAGTTAGATTTTTGTGGATTTCTTGGATGAAATGTGACTACACATGGTTCAACCTTAAACTTATGAAGTGACGAGAATAATTTTTGTGTGCAAAAACTTTATTCAGCAATTTCACTCTAACCTGTGCCAGTGATCAGAAGACTTAAAATCATAAGTTATGACTTCCTGTGTCACTGGGCTCTAATTATGAGTTGACATGCAAGGTCAATTCCTATAGATGAACATCATTATGAGAAAGACCCGAAAATACAGTGATGATGTCTGGCTGAATTCTGTTGAACAGCAGGAAATGGCTATAAGAAAATAGCTCAACAATTGAAAATGCTCATTACTGCTATCAGGGCAATAATTAAGAGGTTTAAATCAACTGCAGGCATTAGTTGGGTCTTAGGGTCAGAAAATCTCCAAAACTACTTGAAATCACCTCCATAACTTCTATGGTTGATAAAAAAAAGTACTACACCGTAAAAAATAAAACCGGAAAACTGGTAATTTTCTGCCAGTACATTATCCAGTAATGTACCCCTTAAAAACACAAACTAATGCAATGTGTAATTCAAAATACAGGTAAATACAGGTAAAACACCTGTAAAAAACCAATACGGAAAATTATTTCATATTTATACAGTATATTGTGCCCAAAGTAGTGATTTTTGGAAACAAACACCAGAGCTGGCTTTGACACTCACATGAGATCACAGCAATAGAAAACAACAGTGATCCAATTCATTCTTGATGGAAAAAAATCCTACTGTAATTGTTTTTTTTTAAAAAATGTTACAACAGGGAAGAAAAGACTATTGCAACATCCGTTTTATGCTGACTTTAAATTATAAAACACTTAAGGTACATCAAATGTTGTACTACTCGTCTATCATTAGAGATCGTGCTGCAAACCCCAACAAGATTAACAGTATTCTTGCACCAATCAAGCCACTAATTTATTCCTCTGTGCAGGAGTGTAACAAGTTTCTTAATTTCTTTATGGACATTTTTTTAAACATCTATATCAGTTCGGTCCCTGAGACCTATCCAATTAGTTTTCCTGAAACTGCATTCTCCAGCTTTAACATAGTCACTATTGATTGTATAACCAATGGCTATACATTATAGAGATACAAATCATGGTAGCCCAAGTACACTGAAAATAATCGGCATTGAGCATATTCCTAAATCAATAAGAGGAGGAGATAGGGTTAACAGGCTTTTAAAAAGAGAGTCTTTCTGGATCTATACACTGAAAGCAACTACTTTTCCAGGCTTAAACGGAGAGTTAGATTTTGTACCATTTTTGTAATATAATTTAGTTCTTTCTAGTAATATGTTACATTATGAATTATTTGATGTTTACGAATTAGGTTGAATTCAATTATATGAATTACTTGATTTATGTATTTCTATGTCTAACTTAATTTCATTTTTCATTGTTGACTATATACAATATTGATTTGTGCATTTTTGACTTGTATAAATCTTTGATATTTATGATTGTTTATTATTTAATTTTTTTGTTTAAATTTTTTTATTATTATTATTATTATTATTTTATTATTATTATTATTATTATATTTTTTTTTTATTTTTTTATTTTTTCCTCTCTCTCTCTCTCTCTCTCTCTCTCTCTCTCTCTCTCTCTCTCTCTGTTTCCTTACACAGAGTGACCATGTGTCTGTAATTTGATCAATTAATGGCTGGTTAAAAATGAGCTTGAGATGTTATTTGTTATACACACCCTGACGAAGGCATGTAAAGCCGCAACGCGTAGGTGTACCTGTCACCAAATTTTAAATGTTTAAGCCATGAAAAAATAAAGGCTTTTTAACTTTTTCAACACACCCATCGAGTGCCTTGGACTACCTTTGTTTCTCACTATTGATTGTATTTTGAAATTAGTGATGGCAATGAATACAACATGTGCTCTCGACCCAATCCTAACTGGCTTAACACAACATTTGCATTCAAATTTAGACTGGCAATGGAACTGAATCCTCACGTATAACTGGTTGTATGTGCGGCCAAAGAACGTATATGGAGTGGATAGGCCGACAGGCACAAAGCTTTCATCACCATAATTATTAATAAAATATTTTCTGTCTCCTACTTCTGTGCCGAATGGATAGAATATCACCGGTGCTGCCGAGAGAATGAACACAAAAAACACAAATGAAGATGTGAGAGGTTTTTACAAGGGACTTCATCAAAAGGTGCTCTGCAGATGTTTGTGCAATGGCAAAAAGAGATTTAAAATGTTTAAAACTGCTTAAAAAACCCTCTCTAAACCCAGCACTTTTAGAAAACTACAGACCGGTATCCCTTCTACCTTTCATTGCAAAGACACTTGAGCGGGTTGTGTTTAATCAGCTCTCTATGTTCCTTAAACAGAACAATCTCCTGGACATCAACCAATCCGGTTTCAAAAGCGGCCACTCAACTGAGACTGCCCTGCTCTCAGTTACGGAGGCAGGCAAGAGCAGCCTCCAAATCCACAGTTCTTATCTTACTGGATTTGTCTGCTGCTTTTGACACAGTTAATCACCAGATCCTCCTGTCAACTCTCATGAAGATGGGCATCTCAGGAACTGCTCTCCAGTGGTTCAAGTCTTACCTCTCAGGTAGGTCCTTCAGGGTGTCATGGAGGGGTGAAGTGTCTAAGTCACATCATCTAGCCACTGGCGTTCCCCAGGGCTCAGTGCTTGGACCACTTCTCTTCTCCGTCTACATGTCATCATTGGGATCGGTCATTCAGAAACATGGCTTTTCCTATCACTGCTATGCCGACGACACTCAACTCTACTTCTCATTTCAACCTGATGATCCATCGGTTGGTGCTCGTATCGCTGCCTGCCTAACAGACATTTCTGCCTGGATGAAGGAACATCACCTGCAACTCAACCTTGCAAAGACAGAACTGCTTGTGGTCTCAGCCAAACCAGCACTGCATCACAATCTCTCCATTCAGCTAGGATCATCAACCATAACTCCGTCCAGGACAGCCAGGAACCTTGGGGTTGTGATTGATGATCAGCTAAAATTCATTGACCACATTACTGCAACAACCCGGTCCTGCAGATTTGCACTATTCAACATTAGGAAGATTAGACCCTTTCTATCAGAGCAGGCCACACAACTTCTGGTCCAAGCTCTTGTTCTCTCCAGACTGGACTACTGTAATGCTCTTCTAGCGGGGCTTCCGACATGCACTATCAAACCCTTTCAACTGATCCAGAATGCAGCGGCGAGGTTGGTCTTTACTGAGCCAAAGAGAGCACACGTCACACCTCTCTTCATCAGTCTGCACTGGCTACCAATAGCCGCTCGCATTAAATTCAAGGCAATGGTGCTCGCCTTCAAAACATCCACTGGCTCTGCACCAATATACCTAAACTCGCTTGTTCAGACTTACACACCCTCCAGGAACTTGCGTTCTGCCAGTGAACGACGCCTTGTGGTGCGATACAAGAGAGGCATGAAATCGCTGTCACGGACCTTTTCCTGGACCGTTCCCACCTGGTGGAATGACCTGCCTATCTCAATTCGTGCGGCCGAGTCTGTAGCCATTTTCAAAAAACGTCTAAAGACACATCTTTTCCAGCAACACCTGACCGGTCGAGAATAGCACTAATCATTCTATTCATTGTCTGTCTGTCTGTTTGTCTAATTTATTTATTTAAAAAAAAAATTCTGTTCAGTGCTAGATTAACTGAGACTTGTTACAGCACTTGCATATTGTTGATATTGTTGCCCTTGACTGCTCTAGCTGCTTCTATTGCCCTCATTTGTAAGTCGCTTTGGATAAAAGCGTCTGCTAAATGACTAAATGTAAATGTAAATGTAAAATGTTAAAATAAATTTTTCTAAAGTACATAAAAAAGCATCACCTGATGTGTTTGCCAATGTGCTGAGAGAGTGAACATACAAACACCCTTATATACCTCTACTACGGGGCTGTTGAATGCTTGACTCTGATTGGCTGACAAATGTTCTAAGGTGTGCAATTATTTTCGGGGAAACGCATGGCAAAAGTAGTTCAAGGTGGGTCTTGATCGCATTACAGTTCCATATCACTTCGCCAAATGATTTAAGTTATTTCAAATGTCTTTACAGCATACAACAGCAAAAGAACCAACACAATGTATATGTATTCAGTTTGACGTGTTATATTTAACGCAGCATACGTGTTTTCTGTCATCCTTGGGCTGGCGTTACAGTATATGATCACACTCTTATTCATGCAAATGCTTTTAAACCATTCAAGTGCAACAAGAAAAACGAGAATGCTGTGAATGTCCTGACTCCTGACATACACACACACAATGCACAGAAAGACGCGTGCCTATTGAGTTCTCTTCAACCTGATCTCACAGAATTCCGTGAAATGAACACGGGCTCTTTACCTCAAAATCTGTGGTAGTTTCACGGAATCGCCGAAAATTCCGTGATGGGTCCACGGAAGTGATGCCAATGTAAGTCAATGACAGTATACAGACGCGTTGGGCATGATTATCGTCATGAAACTATGATTTTGCCATTATGACATGGAGTGTGATTCTCGATTTAATCAGCCAGCATAATTTTATATGCAATTATTTTCTTTTTTTTAATTTAGGGTATTCAGACATTCTTTCCAGCGCTGAAGATATCTTAAAGGTCCCGTTTTTCGTGTTTTTTTGAAGCTTTGATTGTGTTTACAGTGTGCAATATAACATGTGTTCATGTTTCATGTGTAAAAAAAACACAGTATTTTTCACACAATTTACTCATCCGTATACTGCTGTTCCCTTTCGTTCAGTCACTACGACGTACGTTAGTGACTAACGAATGGGGGTTTCGCTTAGAAGCCAATCATCTTCATTGTATTCAACAGCGCCCAATGGCAGTGCCAATGCCATGGGCATGCGGAATTTGCATGCGTAACTCCGCCCCACCTCGTGGGTATATAAGGAAGTACGCTGGCAACATCGCATTATGTTTCTGCTTTGGAGCCAAGAGGATCTCTTCACTCCTACAAGCCTGATCTGAGTCTTCGACAGCTTTTCGAGACGAGCAGCTTTCCAGAGGCGTTGGTGTTACGGCGCGTTCCAGTGATCTTCATACTTCCTGCTCTGCTGATCTGCGCAGTGGTCTGCTGACAGCTGGTGTGTTGGTCCATGGGCGCTTCGGCGTTCTCTGCGAGGCTTCCTCTCATAAAAGAGCTTGCACGTGACGCGTCCTTTTCAGGATGTCTCGTCCGTGTACTTCTGGGTGTGGTCGGTTGCTTTCCTCCTTTGATGGGCACGAGCACTGTCTGGTATGTTTGGGCTTTCAGCATGCTCAGACAGCGTTCGTGGATGCGTCATGTTCTCACTGCGGGAACATGACCATCGCAATGTTGCGGTCAAGACTCCATGAACTTCGTTCTGAAGTGAGAGTCCCCTCTACCACACCCCGATCTACTGAGTCCCAGAGGCCCAGTACTTCGGCTGGTGGTCAGGGTGACTTGACGGTCACGGTGTGGAACAAAGCCCCGACGCTCATGCCTCGGGCCACACCCCCGTCTTGCACATTGCAACCCGCGAGTGATCAGACGCAGATCGCGGGGCCGGCTCCGGCCCCCCCGCGCATCTCGTTTGGCGCTCCAGAGGAGGATGCGATGTCGATCACCGCATCACAAGGTGGGCTCGAGTCCTCTGGAGATGATGACTCGGCTGTGCTGCCGCCCTCGGGCGTGCCAGCATTGCCCGAGTCAGATCCAGAGCTGACAGCCATGTTGTCTCGGGCAGCCGCGAGTTTAGGGATCGAGTGGAACCCTCCACCCTGTCCCGAACGCTCAAGGCTCGATGATTGGTTTTTGGGGGCTCGCGCTGACACCCGTCAGTCCTTGCCCTCAATACCTTTCTTTCCCGAGCTGCATGAGGAACTCACGCGGTCCTGGAAGTCCCCGTTGTCTTCCCGTGACCGTTCACTGACTTCCTCCGCCTTCTCCGTCCTCGATGGGGCGGCAGCTAAAGGGTACACTGGGGTCCCTCCAGTTGAACGTTCTGTTGCGATGCAACTGTGTCCTCAGAGCGCTTCAACCTGGCGTGGCGACCCTAAGCACCCCTCCAAAGCCTGTCGATTCACATCAACCTTGGTGTCGAAATCGCACAGAGCCGCGGGGCAGGCTGCCGCTTCGCTGCATGCCATGGCGATCCTTCAGGTCTACCAGGCCAGGATCCTCAAGGACATGCACGAGGGTGGAGTTGATCCGGGGCTCTTAAATGAGCTGCGTGCCGCCACCGACCTCGCTCTCCGGGCGACGAAGGTGACCGCACGCTCCCTGGGTCAAGTGATGTCCACAAATGTGGTCCAGGAGCGTCATCTGTGGCTGAACCTGGCCGATATGCGGGACACCGAGCGAACCCGTTTCCTCGATGCCCCCATATCCCAGGCCGGCCTCTTCGGCGGGGCGGTTGAGGACTTCGCCCAACAGTTCTCAATCGCCCAGAAGCAGACTGAGGCTATCAAGCACGTACTGCCCCGGCGGCCAGCTGCTGCCTCCACCCCGCCGCCGGCGCAGTCAACTCAGTCTGCTCCACGCCGAGGACGCCCTCCTAAGGCTCCCGCCCCTCCCACCCGGTCCAAGCAGCAGCCTTCACCCGGGCCGGGTCGCGGAGGAAGCCGTAGGAAGGCGTCCAAGTCCCCTCAGGCCGCCCCGCGCCCCGCTAAACGCCAGGCCAAGCGGCGCTCCTGAGACGGACGGCTCAGGGATGGGAAATTCTTTCAAGGAGATGGTGGCAGGACCACTCCTTCCCCCGGTGGAGGGCCGGGGGAGAATCCTTTGTTCAGCTGCTGGCCCCCGGGTCAGCAGCACCCTATGTTGGTCAAAGAAAGAATTAACACTCCCATCCCTGAGCCCACAGAGTCCGGTGATGACGGTGCGCGCCACCCACGGGTCCCGCCACTCGCATCCCACTCTGTCGCCAGCCTCCTGGCAGAGCAGACCCCAGTGGAACGCGCGTCCTTCCCTGGTCTCCTCTGTCAGGACGCAGCTGTCAACCGTGCCCCCGCACCGGGACGCCCCTCAGCCTCCCATGTCCGGGCCGGTGACGCTGCATCGCTGCAAGCCCACACCGGGTACGTCTGTACACCGTATGACCCCGCTGGTGCAGTTTCTGGATGTCTGGCTTCAGCTTCCAGGGCTGTCCCGCTGGGTCGAGCGGACCGTCAGGCGCGGCTATGCGATTCAGTTCGCACAGGTTCCTCCCTGCTTCCAGGGAGTCCGTTCCACCATGATCGGGGCCAACGCCCCCGTCATGCGAGCGGAGATTGCCACCCTACTGGCGAAGGGTGCGATCGAACCTGTCCCTCCAGCCGAGATGAATTACGGGTTTTACAGCCCGTACTTCATTGTACCCAAAAAGACCGGTGGGCTACGGCCAATCCTGGACCTGCGCATCTTGAACCGTTACCTTCACCGGTTTCCGTTCAAGATGTTGACAGCGAAACGCCTTTTCGAATGCGTTCGTCCACACGATTGGTTTGCAGCGATCGACCTGAAGGACGCCTACTTCCATGTCTCCATTTTGCCTCGACACAGACCGTTCCTACGGTTTGCTTTCGAGGGGCGGGCATATCAGTACGCGGTTCTACCATTCGGGCTATCTCTGTCCCCTCGCGTCTTTACGAAGATTGCCGAGGCAGCCCTTGCGCCCCTTCGGCAGCACGGGGTCCGCATCCTGAATTACCTCGACGACTGGCTCATACTGGGTCCCTCTCGAGAGCAGGTTTGCGGACACAGAGATCTGGTGCTCCATCACCTAGCCCGTCTGGGCCTTCGGGTCAACTGGGAGAAGAGCAAACTTTGCCCCGCGCAGAGGATCTCTTTTCTCGGTATGGATATCGACTCGGTCGCCATGTGCGCGCAGCTTTCGAGCGAGCGCGCGCAGTCTCTGCTGACTGCCCTTCGACTAGTCGAGGGCCAGAGTGCGGTTCCACTGAAACATTTTCAGAGGCTCCTGGGGCATATGGCATCTGCAGCCACGGTAACGCCGCTCGGATTGCTTCATATGAGACCGCTTCAGCACTGGCTACGCGATCGAGTCCCGAGATGGGCATGGCGGTCTGGCACGCTCCGGGTACAAGTGACTCGGGCCTGCTTACAGACACTCACCCCGTGGTCGAACCTCAAGTTTCTACGGACCGGAGTGTCCTTAGAACGAGCTTCCAGGCATATTGTTGTGACAACAGATGCATCATCCACGGGCTGGGGTGCCATGTGCAATGGACAAGCAGCCGCGGGCTCCTGGACAGGACCCCAGCGTCTTCTGCATGTCAATTGCCTCGAGTTACTGGCTGTACGGTTCGCCCTGCACCGCTTCCGAGCGTTGCTGAGGGGTCAACATGTGCTAGTCAGGACAGACAACACGGCCGTAGTAGCGTACATCAACCACCAGGGCGGTCTACGCTCCCGCCGTATGTCTCAACTCGCCCGCCATCTCGTTTTGTGGAGTCAGAAGCGCCTGAGGTCCCTTCGTGCTGTCCACATCCCGGGAGACCTGAACTGTGCAGCCGACGAGCTCTCACGGTTTCAGCCTCTCCCCGGAGAATGGAGACTCCACCCCCAGACGGTCCAGCTGATATGGGAACGGTTCGGCGACGCACAGGTAGATCTGTTTGCCTCCCAGAACTCTTCCCATTGCTCCCTGTATTATTCCCTGACCGAGGGCACCCTCGGCACGGATGCACTGGCGCACAGCTGGCCGTCAGGGCTACGCAAGTATGCGTTTCCCCCAGTGAGCCTTCTTGCACGGGTACTGTGCAAGATCAGGGAGGACAAGGAGCAGGTCATTTTAGTCGCCCCGTACTGGCACGGCCAGACCTGGTTCCCCGAACTCTTACTCCTTGCGACAGCCCCTCCCTGGCCTATTCCTCTGAGACCGGACCTCCTGACTCAGAGACGGGGCACCTTTTGGCACCCGCGTCCAGCGTTCTGGAAGCTCCACGTGTGGCTTCTGGACGGGACACGGCAGGTTTGAGTAGCCTTCCACCTGCGGTGGTCGCTACCATCACTTCCGCTAGAGCTGAGTCTACTCGACGTCTCTACGCGTTGAAGTGGAACCTCTTCGTCACATGGTGCTCTTCCCGCCAAGAAGACCCCTGGAAATGCCCGATCGGGTCCGTGCTATCGTTTCTCCAGGAGGGGGTGGAGCGAAGGCTGTCTCCCTCCACCCTTAAAGTTTACGTGGCCGCAATATCTGCCTACCACGATCTCCTGGGAGACAAAAAGGTAAGTCAGCACGACCTGGTCATCAGGTTCCTGAGGGGAGCGAGGAGACTGAATCCTCCTCGCTCTCCTCTCGTTCCCTCTTGGGACCTCTCAGTAGTCTTAAGTGCTCTGCAGAGGCCTCCCTTTGAGCCTTTGCGGTCGGCCGAGATTAAGTTCTTGTCTATGAAGACGGCTCTGCTGACCGCATTGGCCTCGCTTAAGAGGGTCGGGGACCTGCAAGCATTTTCGGTTGACGAAGCGTGCCTTGAGTTCGGGCCGGCTAACTCTCACGTGATCCTGAGACCCCGGCCCGGATATGTGCCCAAGGTTCCTACCACTCCGTTCCGAGATCAGGTGGTGAACCTGCAAGCGCTGCCTTTGGAGGAGGCAGACCCAGCCTTGGCATTGCTCTGTCCAGTACGCGCTCTCCGCGCTTACGTAGACAAGACGCAGTGTTTCAGGACCTCAGACCAGCTCTTTGTCTGTTATGGTGGAGAGCGGAAGGGAAGTGCTCTCTCAAAGCAGAGGTTGTCTCACTGGGTGGTGGACACCATTGTTTTGGCTTACCAGCAGCAAGGTCGACCATGTCCCCTTGGTGTGAGGGCACACTCCACCCGGAGTGTGGCCTCCTCTTGGGCTCTAGCGCATGGCGCCTCGCTAACAGACATCTGCAGAGCTGCAGGCTGGGCGACACCCAACACATTCGCCAGATTCTACAATCTCCGAGTGGAGCCAGTGTCCGACTTTGTACTCGCCCCCCCGAGGGGCCGGTAATGGGCCAGGCTCAGGTGTCTTCGCTTGCTCGCCATTCCACTCCCAGGACTGGATACGTGCGATATTTTCCTCAGGTGAGCTCCCCGAGAGCCCTGAGCTCCTCCAGCACTGCTGACGCCGACATCAGTTCAGTCTGCCCTTTCGAGCCCAGACCCTCATGTCCGGCCAGGTGCTCCGTGTGCATGGTTCCCCTCCGGCGACCCCCACACGAGTATTCCCACCGTAAGCCTCCTCAGTGAGCAGGTGTCTTTCCCTTGGCAAGTCCCTGCCACACCTAGGGTTAAAAATCCACCTTCGGCTGGTACCCTAGAGATCTTCCATATGCAGCCCACAGCGGGTCATATGTGTATTCTCTAAGTCCTCCCCACGGGTAGGCATCTTGGCATTCCCTCACTGGGATATGCTTCCCAGTGTACCTTGGTAATCCTGTGATAAGTGGGAGTCCTAGGGCCTTAAGTGGCGGGATCTCACACTTACGCAGGGCACTGGATGACAGCTGAGTGGCGCTGTTTTACAGGTTCCCCCATTCGTTAGTCACTAACGTACGTCGTAGTGACTGAACGAAAGGGAACGTCCGGTTACGTATGTAACCCTCGTTCCCTGAGGAGGGAACGGAGACGTACGTTTCCTTAGCCACCTCAGCTGTGCTGCCTGGAACGCGGAGTTCAGTCTTGGCTCCTGCAGCAGTAACATAATGCGATGTTGCCAGCGTACTTCCTTATATACCCACGAGGTGGGGCGGAGTTACGCATGCAAATTCCGCATGCCCATGGCATTGGCACTGCCATTGGGCGCTGTTGAATACAATGAAGATGATTGGCTTCTAAGCGAAACCCCCATTCGTTAGTCACTAACGTACGTCTCCGTTCCCTCCTCAGGGAACGAGGGTTACATACGTAACCGGACGTTTTCACTGTCCTCAAAACGGCCTGAAAATTTCCTCGTTCTATGAAGTCCCTCCTTCAGAAACACGTAACGAGTTCTGATTGTGCCAGCGGTTCCCGTGTTGTGATTCGACATTAGCTTAGCACACGTTGCCCGGGAAGGTCAAGCCTCTTACCATAACGGGGAGATGAACGCGCTCAAACTACAGCCCCTGAAGGCCAAACAAAGGTGATTTGACTCCGGGATGAAAATAACAGCGTCTGATGGCGACAAACGCAACCGAACCGAACTGAACGCAACACTTCCTCTTCTCCACAAGGGAGCAACAAGACCACGCCCCCTTTTTTGCGTATTCTTGTGGGTGGAGGTTAGTCAACAAACTGTTCTACTGACGTCATTAAAGCAGGATGCACAGGGTTGTAGTCCAAACCGACCGTTCGCTGTAGGCTTTGAAAGGGAACTTCTGTTAAATAAAATATCTCGCTTGGCATTGAACTTTTAGCTTTATAATTTCACAGGTATTATTTATGCTCTAACAGCAACATTACACACTAACTAAAGTTTGAAAAATGTGATCACAAAGAACAGGACCTTTAAGGTGTGGGAAGGCCTGAAAACAGACACAGATGTTGCTTTATTTCTTCTCGATACGTAACGTTGGTTTTGCTGTGTTTCACAGAACTAAGATATGCCGTCTTTTGCTTGGATACAGTATGTAGGGAAATGTTTTCAATACTCAGGATGACAACAGGTGGAATCCAACCAAACATGAGTCAGAGCTGCACACAACTGATAATAGTAATACACATCCTGATGAAAGTCCTACCTGATCCACTGTTCACAAGAAAAGCCCAACGACCAGGAATGTTTACATTAGTTGTGTTCTTGAGGTTTGGGATGTAGCTGCCATTAGTTGCATAATGAATTAGATAATAGTCAGTGGAGTTTATGGTGTCGTATCCAGCCTAATAAAACCATATACAAATGTTATGTAGCTATTTATATAGAGCCAGTATAGAATGTTACTTCAATCCTGTGATGTTTGTTTTACCTCCACGTAATCATTTATCACAGCGCAGTCACCATAATTCATCAGAATGAAAGAAAAATCACCGCCTGAAATTAAAACCACTTGAAATGTGATTGCCTGAAAAGAAAAGAAATTACATCATGATTCATAGTCTACACAGTCTGTGACCTTGTGTCTGTAAAGAAAAGAAGACATTATTTACCGGTGCTGAGTGAAGATTAAATACACTTGTATTCCATGTTTGAACATAGTCCCATGTTGCAACAAAGACCCAGGAAGCAGTGAAGCCCCTCTGAGGGAAATACTTGTTTATATCCCGAGTGGCGCGGGTGAGCACACTTCCATTAGTGTACTGATGATACGAGTATTTGCCCAATCCAAAGTCATCAAGGTCAGTCCAGAGCGCAGCAATGAAATCTTTATCCCCATTTTTGGGAATGTAGTAAGGCAGAGATTCTGTTAAAGATTGGCTGAATGTAAGGAGTCCGTTATTATTAACCTGAAATAAAATAACTCAGCTCAAATTCAGTATGAAATCGATAAACATAAAATTTGCATTCATATTTAGTCTGGTATAGGAACCGGATTCTCACGTATGTGTTGTTGTACGTGCGGCCGAAGAACACAAATGGAGTGGAGAAGGCAACATTAAGAAAGGTTTCACCACCAATTTCAAAATATTCTGTGTCTCCTGCCGCTGAGCCGAATGGATAGAATATCACTGGTGCTGCCGGGAGAATGAACACAAAAAATACAAAATGTTTACATTTGACTCTGATTTATGAGGCTCATTTTTCTTTACTTCGTGTGAGGACTGACTGTGATTAGCGAGACGGTGATGGCCTCTTGTGGCCAACTGGTCTAACTTTTGATGTGACAGCAAAATATTTAATCACTACATAAAATCATAAATTCAAAATACTGTATGTTTTGAAGTTCGGAGTGATCAGAAATACTTAAATCATAAGTCATGACTTCCTGTGTCACATGGGCTCTAATTATGAGTTGACATGCAAGGTAAATTCCTATAGATGTACATCATTATGAGAAAGACACAAGAATACAGTGATGGTGTTTGAAAAAATTCTGTTGAGCTGCATAAATCAGGAAATGGCTATAAGAAAATAGCTCAACAGGCATTACGGTAGTTGGTCTTGGGGTATGAAAGTGTCCAAAACTATGATCAGACGGCACCAACATTATTTCTTTGGGAAGGTTGCCATAAAAAATCTCTTTGCTTTAACTACAAACTCAAGCACCTGTTTGCCAAACATTACTGGGAACCTGTTGGGACAGCAATCTATGGTTAAAATGAGACCAAAATAGTGCTTTTTGGAAACAAACACCAGAGCTGGCTTTGACAATCATGAGATTGCAGCAATAGAAAACAACAGTGATCCAATATTAGAGAGAGGGATATTCTCTTTTTTCAGATCTTTTGAGTCAAAACCTATATGTAATGTATATTTAATACTAGTAACTACATGTAACATAAACAAATAAAGTCAAAGTGTTACACAACTTTTTTATTGTAAGTAATATTTCAAGATAAACATTTGCTGGACTGAAGAAACTTAGGTTTACTTGATTGTCCATACATCATTATTTAGAAAAATCATGTTAAAATGTAAGTTTATACAAATATTTTACAACACACTTTTGAATAACGTTTACCTGTACGTCTCTCAGTCATTATTGTTTTGCTCCCCACAATGAAATCTACACAGCTTTGAGTATAAAACCAAGCACTTACATATCATATTATTAACATGCTCCTGGGTGGATGTAGATGACAACTGATATTTCTATCCATTTTATGCAAATAGTTCACTATACGGTTATAAATATCTCATTGATTTACGTTAAAAGCTATCAGAATGTCATCTTACTTCAAATATCAACAACTGCACCAAAATACATATTTTCGCTCAGTTTGAGTCTCTGAATAAAAACGAGAAGTTGTCTCCTCAAGTATGAGCTCAATATTCTCACTATCATACTATATAAGCCATAAAAGCCTAATGTATCAAATATGATACTCATTAAAAACATGTATGCAAACTTTTTTTCAGCTTTTATTAAAGAAAAAAGCTTTAAATGGTCAAATTATTTGCCCTCCAGACCAGTGCGTTTATGATAATAAATTATAATAATATGATAACAAGTAACAGTTTGCAGTATCATGCAGCATAACGGACAGTTTTTGTACAGCAAAAATAACTGGAAGTGGACGAGACTGGAAGCCTCCACACATATTCAAGTTACAACGGCCGCATCTGCTCTTATGTTAAAAATAAGGTGGATATCCTAATGAAACAAGAACCCATCATACTGTATACAACCTTGAAATAACACTTAAACACTGAAACAAAATGTTCTACTGCAGGTCACCATTACCACAGCGCAGGTGTTTCTGGAACCTGTTTAACTCACCTTTGCAGCTGAGTCCAACATCTTCACTATGACCACAGTTGTTTATTCCCCATCCTGCTGATATACAGTTTTCAAGAGCATCTTCATTCCCGCTGCACTGTACGTCATCCAACCATATTTGTCCTGAACCTTGTCCGGAGTCATAAGTTATTGCCTTTTCGACATTCCCACAGCCCAGCTGTCTGCACACCACTGCAGCATCTAGAGAATCCCACGAATCGTCACACACAGTTCCCCAAATTCCATTATGGAGAATCTCCAGTCTTCCAGAGCAGGAGCTGTTACCATTCACCAACCTGACCTCTATCAATCAACAAAGAACAAAGACAGAGGAATGTGTGTTCAGTTGAAGCCTTGTAATGATGCTTTGCCCTCGCAGTGAAAAATAAAAATAATTTCCTTGATATAGTGATAACATTTTAACAGCCTTTTTGTTTGAGAGCGAGCCAAATGCAGAAATAATGACAGGACTAGAAACAAGGCATTACAGGCAGGTATTTCCTGTTGGAGAGATTCACTCCCTTTGGCATGGACTTTGTAACTTTACATGTAGGGGATAGCGGGGCACAACCTTACGCTTTTTGACTTTCTCAGTTTGTGTAAATCCACTTGGGGTTCAGAGTATTTATTTTTTCCCACATTAATTGCACACATGTCTAGTACAATTATGTGGTTTTGTTTCATTAATACAGTGTATACTTTTTTCTTGATTTACCCCGAAAGAATGGAAGTGGAATGTGACAACATGCCCCATATGTGGGGCACAATGTAACATGACCAAATAACAGCATAAAAAGTTACCTGATATAATCAAAAAAAATATACAAGACAAACTAAAATATTTTGTCAACAAAATACAATTATGAACTTTTTAAAATAAAATAATGGCATTTTTAATCATTAAAAATATAAGCATTTTTGAGTTTGACTACAAACACATCGGTAAATACAGCTTTACAGCATAATTCAAAAATTAATAATTAATAATTTCTGAACATTAACTCTCAGACATTATTCACCCTTTTCTCTTGGTTTCTAAAAATAATTCATAAAAGTAGCCTATATAATATAATGGCATATTTCTAATAGGGGCTCATTGTAACGCAGTGTTACAACGCACCCCACCTGCACAACTGAGATTTAAACTGCGGCTCGTGTCTTCTGCCAGTAAGATGAGCATTAAAGAACGATCTCAACTGTTAAATAACAGATATAAGATTAAAAAATTATCGGATTTGACTTATTTTAAATAAACACAAAAATCTGAGATGAAACATAAACTTAAGTAAGAAATTTACTTTTGCTATGGTTAAATACATGTTCAGTAATATCTTCCAGAGAGTTTTTAATTTTGGCATTATTTTTTCTCTAAATAATGTTGATATGGCAACTAGTAAATACACTAAGTTTCGTCATTCTGGCATGCGTGGAAAGGGTTAAAACATGCGTGTTACAACTAAACCCGCATTAGGTTGTGCCCCGCGCTCCCCTACATCTATAAAGGAAAAGGAAAATAATAATAATAATAATAGGTCAGTAAAATCTAACTGAAGTATATTCCCAAACATACTGTAGGTTTTTTAAGTCCACTTGAGTGATTCATGCTTTAATTACAGAGGATTAAACACTAACAACACATCTCTCCCCATATTAATCATGGGCAAAAACACACAAAATAACACTTCATTTCAACATTTAGTCCCCTAATACAGTCTGACGCAATGCATGTTGGGAAGTAGAACTCTGCTGTACCAAAGTCTCTTTCAGGCAAGTAATTTCACTCGACGGCCTTCTTTGATATGCCTCTCGATGTCAGTCATGCAAGCGCAGCTCCTATCTCTATGAATGGGAAAACATCAAATTCTCCAAAGCTGTTCAACAAGCTTACGAAATTTCATTTTTGAAATCGCTACTGCAATCTCATACATTTTTTTTTTAAATGCTCAAATCATGACAATAAACTGCATTTTCAGGCTGAACCAGCTAATGCGCATGTGCAGTTTACCATTTGCTGATTGGCTCTTTTATTTAGAAGACGGGTCTTATTCCGCCATATTGCATGTTGCAATAACTCCCCCATGCATGGTAAAAAGCCTTTGTATATCTGAAGTTTTTGGCTACACTCAATCACATTCAGCTTAATATTTCACTGTTCGGGGTAACAGTAAACATTTGATAGTCTTCCATCGCTCACATTATTAACTGACTCTGTTGTGTTTGGCATGCAGTGTTTTCCGTAAGACTAAACATACACTTTTCTGTATTGATTTATTCCCTGTTGAAACAGGAATTTGTGTAAATAGCTAATAGTCTGATTTACTATATTTGCTATTGCTAGTCGGAGGCTGGTGATATTAGAAAGAGACACAGTTTCATTCTTAAGAGATTTTCATTCGACAAAAGAAAAGTATCAGGTTCTTCTTGGGTTTGTTCAGTTTACACCACAGATGTGGTTCTAATTCAAAGGTCCATAATTACCTGCTGGTGCAGATGTTGTTTGTACCCTGGCTGTTAAAGAGAAAGAGATGATTCAATTGAATATTTATATTGTTTTTGCCAGATGAGACTGAATATGAAACAGACCGTAATCTTACTCAGTGCCAGGACTGATATGATCACCAGCAGAAGCTGTGAGACCAGAGACAATCTCATGATGATGAAGTCAGAGATTAAACCAGCATGTAACAGGAATCTTTCTTCTGTAATCAGATCATCATGCACTATTATTAGGGCTGGGTATTGACACAAATGTCATACCCAGGGGCAGGTGTGGTGGTATGAGTAAGTTTAAGGGTAAAGTTAGGGACAGGTGTGGTGGTATGAGTAAGTTTAAGAGTAAAGTTAGGGACAGGTGTGGTGGTATGAGTAAGTTTAAGAGTAAAGTTAGGGACAGGTGTGGTGGTATGAGTAAGTTTAAGAGTAAAGTTGTGGATAGGTGTGGTGGTATGAGTAAGTTTAAGAGTAAAGTTAGGGACAGGTGTGGTGATATGAGTAAGTTTAAGGGTAAAGTTAGGGACAGGTGTGGTGATATGAGTAAGTTTAAGGTTTAAGGGTAAAGTTATGGATAGGTGTGGTGGAATGGGTAAGTTTAAGAGTAAAGTTAGGGACAGGTGTGGTGGTATGAGTAAGTTTAAGGGTAAAGTTAGGGACAGGTGTGGTGGTATGAGTAAGTTTAAGCGTAAAGTTAGGGACAGGTGTGGTGGTATGAGTAAGTTTAAGCGTAAAGTTAGGGACAGGTGTGGTGGTGTGGGTAAGTTTAAGGGTAAAGTTAGGGACAGGTGTGGTGGTATGAGTAAGTTTAAGGGTAAAGTTAGGGACAGGTGTGGTGGTATGGGTAAGTTTAAGAGTAAAGTTAGGGACAGGTGTGGTGGTATGAGTAAGTTTAAGGGTAAAGTTAGGGACAGGTGTGGTGATATGAGTAAGTTTAAGGTTTAAGGGTAAAGTTATGGATAGGTGTGGTGGAATGGGTAAGTTTAAGAGTAAAGTTAGGGACAGGTGTGGTGGTATGAGTAAGTTTAAGGGTAAAGTTAGGGACAGGTGTGGTGGTATGAGTAAGTTTAAGTGTAAAGTTAGGGACAGGTGTGGTGGTATGAGTAAGTTTAAGCGTAAAGTTAGGGACAGGTGTGGTGGTGTGGGTAAGTTTAAGGGTAAAGTTAGGGACAGGTGTGGTGGTATGAGTAAGTTTAAGGGTAAAGTTAGGGACAGGTGTGGTGGTGTGGGTAAGTTTAAGGGTAAAGTTAGGGACAGGTGTGGTGGTATGAGTAAGTTTAAGGGTAAAGTTAGGGACAGGTGTGGTGGTATGAGTAAGTTTAAGCGTAAAGTTAGGGACAGGTGTGGTGGTGTGGGTAAGTTTAAGGGTAAAGTTAGGGACAGGTGTGGTGGTATGGGTAAGTTTAAGGGTAAAGTTAGGGGCAGGTGTGGTGGTATGAGTAAGTTTAAGCGTAAAGTTAGGGACAGGTGTGGTGGTGTGGGTAAGTTTAAGGGTAAAGTTAGGGACAGGTGTGGTGGTATGGGTAAGTTTAAGGGTAAAGTTAGGGACAGGTGTGGTGGTGTGGGTAAGTTTAAGGGTAAAGTTAGGGGCAGGTGTGGTGGTAAGTTTAAGGGTAAAGTTAGGGACAGGTGTGGTGGTATGGGTAAGTTTAAGGGTAAAGTTAGGGACAGGTGTGGTGGTATGGGTAAGTTTAAGGGTAAAGTTAGGGGCAGGTGTGGTGGTGTGGGTAAGTTTAAGGGTAAAGTTAGGGACATGTGTGGTGGTATGGGTAAGTTTAAGGGTAAAGTTAGGGACAGGTGTGGTTAAATAGGTAAGTTTAAGGGTAAAGTTAGGGACAGGTGTGGTTAAATAGGTAAGTTTAAGGGTATGGTTAGGGAGAGGTTTGGTGGTATGGGTAAGTTTAAGGATCAAATTATTAATTTAAATGTTAGTACTATTAGTTAAGGCCACCTAATATAAAGTGGGTCCTTTTATTTTAAAGAAATTAATACTTTAATTCAACAAGGACATATTAAATTGATGAAATGTTAGTGTATTACAAAAAAAAACCTGTTCTTTTGAACTTCATCAAAAAATACAGAGAAAATTTTATGATGGTTTTGAGAAAAATTTTAAGCAGCACATTGACATTGATAAGAAATGTTTCTTGAGTAAAAAATCTGCATATTAGAATGATTTCTGGAGGATCACAAAGATTCAGCTTTGCATTAGAAGAATAAGGTACACATTGATATATATTCAAATAGAAAATTTGATATTTTAAATTTAACCTAAATGATTGGCAGAATAATTATTAATATATATATATAATTAATTATTAATATAATAATTAATTAATATAATAATGTTATATAAAAGGTAAACATTTTAAAATATTGCTGTTTTATCAAATTATAAAAGCAATATGCTTTAATATATAAACATTGTTTTAATTTCAATACATAGTAAAGATAAATTGTGTAATTTGAGAATATAGCTTATGGAGCTTAACATTAAAGAGAAAGATTTGCCTTACCTCCGACTGCTTCTTCTGCTGCTTTTGTACCTGATGTGAATTAGCAGGAAGTTTCACTGATATTAAATGTGTCCTGTCACTGTGTTTAGGAGGAACAATTGGAATGGAAAAAAGAAAACATGCCGTCATCAGTACAACTTTAACTGCAGATATCATCTAACATTTAGATTTGTCAAGAATCTGAGGTTCCCAGAGAGAAATCAGAAAGAACAGCAATGACAATATCTTTATTAGTTGAATAATATTACTTTGTAATATTTAATCCACATGGATTTAGGCAGGGCTTAGATTAAGCCAGGGATAGACCTTAATTCAATAAGGACATTTAAGTAGCTTTTATAACATGTCTTTAAAAAAAACCATAACATTAACATTATATAATTACCTGGATTATCCATGGCTGTTTTTGTTTTGTGATGGTTGTTCTTGAGCCCCTTGTTTTTCCTGAGCAGTTAAACTGCCCAATCTTCTTCAGGAAAATCCTTCAGGTCCTACAAATTCTTCCGTTTTCTAGCATCTTTTTCATATTTGAACCCTTTCCAGTATTGACTGTACAATTCTGAGATCCATTTTTTTCACACTGAGGACGATTGAAGGACTCAAACACAACTATTGAAAAAGGTTCAAACATTCACTGATGCTCCAGAAGGAAACAAGATGCTTTAAGAGCTGGGGGGTGAAAACTTTTTGAATATGAAGATCAAGGTAAATTGTACTTAATTTGTTTTTCGGGAAACATTTAAGTATCTTCTGTTGCTTTTGAAGGGCAGTACTAAATGAAAAAAAAAAAAAAAAAAAAAAAAAAAAAAGATATTTAAACAAAATATCACAACGGGTGGCAGTTCTACAACAATTGGGAGATGGCAGAATATTGACGGGTATTTTACACACTGCCTGAATGTCAGTGAAAACCATGAGAACTAGGCAAGCCATAGAGACAGATCACCTGCAAAGACCTCATTGATTAGACAGCCATTGGCACAGCAAATACCACAGAAACGAGACAAGTTCTTGGAACAGAACCCTATGGTTGAGATCACAATCACTGTCTGTTCATTCGGGCCACAGGAGGGACTGCCACCATAACAGAGTCTTGTTTTCTTTTAATTTCTGTCACCTGATGGAGTTTGCGTTCCTTGCCATGGTCAAGTTCTCCTTCCTGTTGAGCAACATTCCTTTTTAGAGCACACCGGTTACCAATATATATATATATATATATATATAATTATATGTCAACATTAAATACAGGCCTTAACCTGGCAGTAGATTGAGAAGAAATGGTGGAATGTATGAAGAAAAAAGGCCACAAGGACTGATGCTTTCAAGAATGCAGAAGTGCCATAAAACTGGTCCATACTTGTGCATTATATTTCAAGTCTTCAGTCAGAAACAGACTCAAATTGAAGCCATTGTAAACTCTTACTCTTGCTCTTCAGCATGTTATTAACTAGATCATTTATTTGGTGAACTGAACTTGAGGACCAGATCAGTCCCATTTGTGATTAAATCATTCAGATTAGGGTTTGTAACAGCAGCAACTGATTCACTGAAAATATCAAAGTGGATATTTTACATCTTAAAGGCTGAAAGGGATAGTTCACCCGAAAATGAAAATGTCATAATTGACTCACCCTCAAGTTGTTCCAAACCTGTATGAAATTATTTCTTCTGTTGAACACAAAACTGTTTCAAGATATCACAAGATATTTTGAAGAATGTCAGTAATCAGACTGGTAATGGCTCCCATGGACATCCATAGTAATTTTTTTTCCATAATCTACAAGTCAGTGGGGTACATCAACTGTCTGGTTATCCATAGTCTTCAAAATATCTTATTTTGTGTTCAACAGAAGAAATAAATTTTACAGACAGAAAGCAGGATCATGCATTGAGATATGACATTAATGCAGTGGTGTAAAGTAACACATTACAAATACTCTCGTTACTGTAATTGAGTAGTTTTTCTCAGGAATTGTACTTTATTAAGTAGTTTAAAAACAGTGTACTTTTACTTGAGTTCATTTTAAGTGCTGTATCGGTACTTTTACTGCGCTATTTTAAACCTGCCGTCGCTACATTATGTTTATTTTTTTCCTGTCAACCTGATGACGAATAATCAGTCCTGTGACTCCATGCGTCACACGTGTGACTCCCGTCAAATCAACCATGATAGCGAGTCGCGACAGCCTAGAGTGAGAGGCATGCGTGCTTTATGAAAGGGGGTTGTTGCTGGGTACTGTATGATGACTGAAATCATGAAATTGTCTTAAACAATTGCTAAAAATGGACTGCAGAATATTACAATCTAATACACAATTACTAATACATTCACAAATGGTACGTATTCTGTTAGCGCCACAGGAACTCACGGTGCCATCTGCCGGAAACACTTAATTTAGCTTGATTGTTTCTCAGGCTTCAGTGCATATTTTTAGTGCTAGCAGTCAAACATAAAACTATTGAAAAATATTGAAATACTGAAATACTGTTGGTGTTACAAGCACGCCAGGCTCCACCCTCTCACAACCACAACGATCCCTATCACCTGAATACTGAGCACACACACCTGCACGTCATCATCACTGCAATCACCACCTGCACTTAACCCCCCCCCCCCCTCCTCCTCGGACTCACCTGATTACATACCTGATCTCCTTCGTCTCCTGAGTGTCTCCTCGTCTCGTCCTGTCTCCTGGTCCTCGTCTCCTTCGACCCATTGTCCCGCTGTTCAACTAGAAGAAATGTATCGTATCACCGCCATATCCAGCATTCACCTGAACTGCCATATCTGACTCTCACCTCATCTGCTCACATCCTGGTTCTGCAAATAAACTCTGCTTTCACCTGCCTCTGTTATCCGTGTCACCTCTGTTTGTAACAGTTGGTGATCTCATGTTTTTTTTTTTTTTGTTCTTACTGAGCTCTACTTGCTCTTACTGAATCATCCATAAAAGAGTAAGCTATATTTTTCATTTGCAGGGTATAAGGTGGAATAACACAAATAGCATAATACTCACTCACTCGAGTAGTTTTAAAAGGGCTACTTTTTATTCTTACTTTGAGTAGTATTGAGGACAGGTACTTTTACTCTACTTGCACTACATTGTTTGACAAGTAAAATTACTTTTACTTGAGTATGCTTTTCCAGTACTCTTTCCACCACTGCATGAATGTAATTGGCAAAGGCTTTTATTCAGTGCATTTACATTTATACATTGCATTCAAGATCTATATTTTTCAGTTCATGGATTCGAAACTTTACACTGCTCTACTGTTTGTGCTAAAGTAAGCCTGTATATCAAAATCATCATGGCAGATCAGTACAGAAATGATTCGCTTATGTGGTGTTGAGCATATTTCTTTCTTTAAAGACATACATTAGACCTTAGTTTTACCCGTTCTCCAGGTGTCTGTTCTCAATAGAAGCCAAAGGTCTTACAGTTTAGTATTTGTATTCTAAGGTGTGGTTTTAATGAAAGTCACTAAATGAGACAAACAGTTTTACTTTCAGTTAAGAACGAGTTTAAACTTCTGCAGCTGACATTTCATAACACAGTATGACACAGCATGATGGGGGGAAAACAACAGAAATTAAAGAAATAGTTCACCTGTCTGGTTTTATTTTGTAAATTCATACATTTTGATTGAAAGTAAAGGGGGAATGCAAAAGGAGAACATTTGAATAACTTCTGATTGCGGTTTTCAGAAAAAAATAGGCTTTCATGTATTAAAAAGATACACCATTAGATGTATGATGTTATTCATACAACTCATGCACTATATTTAAAATCTTCTACAGTCATACAATAGCTTTGTGTGAGGAAAAAAAAAAGACATAAATCGTTATTCATTGAAAACTTCCTCTCTAGTGACCAGATCATTGAACTGAACGTAGATTGGATCATTCTGATTCCTTAAAGGTCCCAAGGCGTGGATACTTGTAGACCAGAAAGACGAGAGCTGGGGGAAGATTGCTGAGAAAAGTTATATTGTACTGAGTTGTTGGGCGCGCTGTGAGCATGAGTTTATTTTGTTTGTATCTGCTGAGAGTTCTGGATAAACACGAGTCCCAGTCACGCCGACCCTGTTGTCATCCTCCTTATTCTACGAACTTTGTAACATGTGGAACCCCCTTTTTATTACCAATACAGCTGTCGAGATGAACGAATTGTGAAAATGTTGATTATAGAATTATTTTGAGATTATTTCCTATCACATGAAAGGCTGCAGTGATCAGCATTGAGTACAGACAGTCTGTTGATCGCGTGAATTCAGTGATCTCATCATTGCAGTGCGTTTTCTCTCACGAAATGCTTTCACCACAACTAACAGCAAACAAGACATCGATATGAATACAGTAAGAGCCTCGTTGTGCAGCATAACAGCGTCATTCATTATAACGGCAGTTTGGACAAGTGATACAGATACACTCGCAACGTGTGATTGACAGATCCGAAACATTATAAAGAGTGTTCTTTGATCGCTAATCTAGAATCAAACCAAAATTTAAATAACAGATTTGTTTCATGCTACTAAGAGAAACGATGTGAAGTTGGTCATTTAGTCACTGACTTGATTCATGGATGCATAAACAGTATTAAACGATTTAGAAAGAAAGTCTGCGTGAACTTGAATGATTAGCTACACATCAGAAATCACTGATCACAGATCAGGCATTAATGAACACTGTTACTCACTGTTTGTGCCGGAGCTAAAGGGAAGATTCCAGATCGGCTCGTCTGAGCTTTAATTTTTTCAAAGGCAGAGTAGGACAGCCAGAACTCGGTTTATACCGATCAAAATGTCTAGCCACTTGGGGACCATATACAGACTAGGGGAACTCATATTAATGTTAAAAAACCTTTGAATTTTTTTTAATGAAATTTTCATGCCACGGGACCTTTAATGAATCATTCAGACCATTTCTGTGAACTACATCACTGATGCATTGAAAATATTCAATGTTTTAAAAGAAAGCTAAATCTCATAAACATGCAAAGAAGCCTAGTGCATAACATTTAAGGAAGTTATTGTAAAATGTATTCACATGGGGGAAAAAAAACTTTTATAAATGTTTATGCTGTTTTGTGCTTGTTTTAATCCTTTAAGTGAAACCACATAATGAAAAACTGTCTGTCTTTACAGTCTTCATATGATCAATGAGATGTTTGCTGTCAGACACTAAGAAAACAGGACTGTTTTATTTCTTTTCCTGAAGGAGACTGAATTTATGGATTTATCTTTTGCAGTTTTCTTAACTTCAGCTCTATGTTGCTTGACACATTTCTCTTGACCAGCTCCTGTTTTATCTGAAACAAAAGATGGACAGACAGATCAATCTTTCCATGAATCTTCTAATAGCACTGTATTTTGTATAAATATTCATAGTAAGTGTGACGTACTTGCTGTAAAACAATCTCAATGTTTCCACTCTGTGTTAGATCTAAAAACGAGGAAAGTCTGACATGAAGTCCAATGACATTGTCTAAAGGGAAAAACACAGACAAACACCTAAAATACTCATATTATATCATATAAACATTACATGGGGTTATATGAAAGGTATCAAAACCTATCTATAAATGTATCAAAACCTATAGAAAGACAAGACTTCTTACTTTTAGAGTTTTTGCGTCCACCGTCCACCCTGAAGGCCCATCGACCGGGAACATTGACATTACTGGAGTTTTTGAGGTTTGAGATGGAGCTCCCGTTGATTGATCCAGGAATCACAAAGTAGTCAAAGGAGTTTACTGTGTCATAACCAGCCTGAAAATATGCATCATTATTCATATCATTCAATAGTGTATATACTGTATGTATACAGTACATATACTGTATACATGAATAGTAAAAAAGTTTCTTTTACCTCCACTGGATGTCCGGTTACAGCAATGTCACCATAATTCATCAGAATAAATGAAACATTACTGCCTGAAACTAAAACCACTTGAAACGATGTTTCCTGAAAATATTGAAACAAGATAGTCACTTTAAACGTAGCATTCACTGCTCATATTTTTTTTAATATATAAAATTACATGTTTGTATCATTGAATATTATTTTTATGAGCATTACTGAATGACCTCATTGTTATGTTTACTGTTATAAGTCTGTTACCATATTTGTGAACAATATTAAAATTTAATTGAATGAAATTGTGGATGAAGTGAAATCGTCACATTTCAGAAGTATATCAAACGTACTGTGTTAGTGATGGGATAGTAAGCGACTTTATCCCAAGTTGCGACAAAGACCCAAGAAGCGTTGAAGGTCAGATTTGAGAAATGATTGTTTATATCCTGGGTGGCGCGTGTGAGAACACTTCCACTAGTGTACTGATGATATGAAACCACTCCTCTCACATGGTTGTCAAGGTCAGTCCAGAGACCAGCGATTATATCTTGGCTTCTATTAGCAGGAAAGGAGTCGGGAACATACTGTGATGAAGGCTGGTTGAATGTGAGGTGTCCATTATTATTCACCTGAAACATGAGAAATATTGTCAAAATTACAGCCCCGGGATCACAGATGAGTTCATAAAGCATCCACATTAAAATCAAGATGTAATCAAATTCTTACATAAATCTGCTGGTATGTGCGGCCAAAGAACAGAAATGGACTCAACAGCTGAATAACCGAGGAGCTTCCATCATCAACAGCAGCGTTTCTTGTGTCTCCTGCTGCTGAGCCGAATGGGTAGAATATTCCTGATGTCAAGAGCATAAACAGAAATCATTTCCATTACCTGATGTTTACATTTCAAACTGATTTATGGGGCTCACGTTTAAATCTGGCTGGATTAGTAGTGGGATGATTATGCCCTCTGGTGGCCGACTCATGTGGATGTGACAGTAAAATATTTACCCACTATATAATTAATGGTCTTGCAAATGTTTTTGAAGAAACAAAGTGCAACAGGTAACAGTGTCTTTAATACATACTGTATACATATAATGCAAAAAAAACTAAAACAAAACAGAAATACCACAAACTGACCGAGCTTGGGATGTTTCTGATTTGAATGCACCATTAATTCAAAATAACCTGTCAATGGCTTTGCAGCCACACACCAACACGCATACTCATTTGCATGTTGTCTTGCATAACTTTAGCCTCATAGCATAATTGCCTAAGTCCAAAAACATTGAAATATGGGCAATTATGCTATGAGGCTAACGATAAAATAATCATACAATCACATTTCATGAGGTTATACGGAATGTATCAAAACACCGACTTGTAAGAAAAAAATCTCTTTTATCTAATTACTATTTTTTTATTTTATTTTAGTCGTCTTTTTTTGTCAACAATATTGTTGACATAAACGTGTGTACCATGATCTCATCTCGGTAATAGAAAAAAAGGTGCGTAAAGATTTTGTACGGTTACATTTCTTAAAATTCATTAAAGGGTTACTTAAGCAATTTAGAATTAAGCTTTGTATCAGTAGAAACCCTGCAGTATATTTGAATAATGGTACTTTCCCCCTCATGTCCCCCTGAGACGAGAGAATTATGCATTTTATTTCTGGAAAAAAATCCTCCGATGACGCAAATATCAAATACAGTCTGTAGAGCTAGTTCCGCATGTTATTAACCCGCCCATAGGGGAGGGATCTCACTCACAGAATGTAAATGCACACGGCCGTTCGGATCGGGCATTCATAACGGAGCGGTGCGGAGCAAAGTGAGTGCTTCAACTTCAATGAATTCCTATGAAAGTTAAGCTTCCATAGGCATGATCTGATAACGCGCCAGACTGGACACGCGACGTGAATGACTGCCACGCTTACCTCAGCTCTGCTCAGCTCTTGTCTCATGATGAATGAAATCTGACTCCTGCTGTGTTTGTGTCGTGACTTTCGTTCGCCTCACTCACACTTATATATATTGAAAAGACACGTTCAGTTTTTAATTGAAGTGTCTGTTCTCTAACTACAAAATTATTTTATTACTATGAATATCAAAACGACGTTGGGGGCGGT
Source organism: Gobio occitaniae (assembly GCA_033150135.1). Taxonomy (NCBI): domain Eukaryota; kingdom Metazoa; phylum Chordata; class Actinopteri; order Cypriniformes; family Gobionidae; genus Gobio; species Gobio occitaniae. The sequence continues at coordinate 77,859 of JARQWZ010002444.1, read as the reverse complement.
GACGCGGTGGGCAAGTGATAACCTATTGCCGTGGCTTTGGGAGTGGTCTCTTAGGGCAGCGAAGAAAGTGCATTCTGGGAGTTATTGTCTTTCATCCACATGAAAAGTGGCCTTTTCTCGGTCTAGAAGGCACCAAATTCAAAAATAATTTCACATTTCTACTGCATAAAAATGACCCAGTTTAAAAACACATTCATCTCCCCAGCGCTGAAGTGCCCCTTTAAAGCAGAAAAAAGTGTTCAAAAAAACTACAAAACATGGCGATTGACCGACGGTTAAGTAGAGAGGTTTAGATAAAGGGGTTTGAGTGACTAATAATCAACTTTTAGGCTGATTAAAAAATATTTATTTAATGTTATCCATGTTATTTTTCATCTGCAACAACAATGTGAAGTTTTATAAAGATATGGTTGTTTAAATGCATCATTATGCTTAAAATGACATGAATATTGAACATGTGCTTCCGCATCTGATCAAATTTCAAACACTGTTTTAACTACAGCCTATACCAACAGACACAAACACACCACTACTGAATGATATCAAAACTTCAGCAGTCAGTAGAAGCCATAGCATATACATTACCTGCCACAGTTGTGATTGGAGTGACAGTAGCATTATTGATGGTAGTGTTCCTAACTTCTGTAAAAAAAAGAAGAAGAGTTTTAATGAATAAACAGATGAACAAAAGGCACATGTTAATGTATTTACCTCCACAGTATGACAAAAACAGACATGTGGTCTAACTAAGTCATTGATGTAATACATTACACAAACACATTCATGGATGAATGCAAATTATGATTGCTGTACCTGCACAATATGCCAAATGACAAGCAACTGGGCTCACAAACTCATAGACGTAGTAATTGCCAGGACAGGCTTTGACTTTAATGGGATTGGATCGGAACAAGCAGCAGTCATTGTTCCAGTGACCGCAGACAGCTCGAGTGACCACTCCATCCTCAACTGTTGGATGTCCTCCGTTCAGCCACAGTGGTGCAGCAGTGCCACACCTATGCACATCAACACATGTGTCTGGCATCTGAGCGCTCTGACTCTGAATGAAGAGACGGTACCAGCCGTGCCAACTGACCGATTGGTCACATGCTGTAGATTGATTATTGTTGGTGGATCTCCATGAATCATTCAGCATACTGTAGTTAAAGCAGGGGTCTGTGAAAACATTAAAACATTTGATTAATTAGAAAATAAAATTGCTATTCATATTATTGTGGTATGTTATATCATAAGAGTGGAGTTAAAAAAAGTTTTTTTATACACAGCAAATTTTAGAACATCTCTTCATATAGAAAAGACAAAACAGTTGAACCAAATATTTAATCACAAATCCTATGAACATGCCAAAAACAAACAGATGGTCTAACAAACTCATAGATGTAATACATTACACAAACACATTCATGGATGAATGCAAATTATGATTACTGTACCTGCACAGTATGCCGAATGACAGGTAACTGGGCTTACAAACTCATAGACATAGTAATTCAAATCAAATTTCTGATAGCACGTGGAGGCAACGTTAAGCCATTGCATAGACAATTGACAATTCAGATAATTTTGAATTAATGGTGTATTCATATCAGAAACATCTCAAACTCAGTCATTTGGCACCCTTGGTAAATACAGTATAAGCAAACTGACCAAGTTTGGGATGTTTCTGATATGAATACACCATTAATTCAAAATTATCTGAATTGTCAATTGTCTATGCAATGGCTAAAATGTTGCCTTCAAAATTTGATAATTCCCACTTCTGAAGTCATATTCATGTGCAATTATTACCTAGGAAACTCGTATTTACAACAATTCAGAGAGCATGTGAAGGCAGCATAAATTTGAATTAAAATATAATTATAATTTGGAGCTATTATTATAAAGAGCGATTATATTTTTTACCCTTTTTCTGGGAAGAGATTGTACAAGTTTAATTTGTGTATCTAAAAGTTGATCCCGCATCTGCAAATTTCAAACACTGTTTTATTTACAGCCTATACCAACAGACACAAACACACCACTACTGAATGATATCAAAACTTCAGCAGTCAGTAGAAGCCATAGCATATACATTACCTGCCACAGTTATATTTGGAGTGACAGTAGGTTTATTGATGACAATGTTCCTAACTTCTGTAACAACAAAAAAAGAAAGAAAAAAAGATTATTAATTAATGAACAGATACAAATATACATTTCATAAGTATAAAAGGCACATGTTAATGTATTTACCTCCACAGTATGAAAAAAAACAGACATGTGGGCTAACAAACTCATAGAAAAACATTCATGGATGAATGTAAATTATGATTACTGTACCTGCACAGTATGACGAATGACAAGCAACTGGGCTCACAAACTCATAGACGTAGTAATTGCCAGGACAGGCTTTGACTTTAATGGGATTGGATCTGAAGAAGCAGCAGTCGTTCTTCCAGTGACCGCAGACATCTCGAGTGACCACTCCATCCTCAACTTTTGGATGTCCTCCGTTCAGCCACAATGGTGCAGAAGTGCCACAACTATTCTCATCAACACATGTGTCTGGCATCTGAACGCTCTGATCCTGAAAGAAGAGACGGTACCAGCCGTGCCAACTGACCGATTGGTCACACATTAGTTGAGAGGAATATAAATTGTTGGTGGCTCTCCATGGATCACCCAGCACAGTGTAGTTATAGCAGGGGTCTGTGAAAACATTAAAAATGGATTAGAAAATTTAATTAATATTCATATTATACACTTGTGGCATGGGATCTACCTAAGAGTGGAGATAAAAAAAGCTTTTCTTCCTTAAATTATTTTTTATCTTATACTCAGAAAATTTTAGAGCATCTTTTCATTTAGAAAAGACAAAACAGTTGAACCATTTAATTTTCCATTAATCTCTTTCTTCAGAGTTTATCCTGCAGAGTAGCAGGGTCAGCTTTTCTGGATCGCTGGCACCATTTGATGCGATCGTCGGCTTGATCGGTGCAAACTGGTAAGCTTGAAGTCGTTGTGCAGTGTGTCGAGCTACCACTGCTTCGGTTGTCCCTTCGGTCGCTTTCCAATGACTTCCAGCTGGAAGCCCATTTTGGTAAGCGTTGTATCCTCAGCACGCAAGACATGGCCATACCACCGAAGTCTGGCTTCACGCAGCTTATCAGATATTAAGGCAACACCAAACCATTTCCGACTGTTATCATTACAGATGTGGTCGAAGCGCGTGATGCTGGAGATCCATCGATGCACTTTTGTTTCCATCACACACAGGCGGCATTCTACATCTTTCGTCACGGGCCAACACTTAAAGAGCAACAGGACGAATGACGGCACGGTAGATCTTCGACTTGAGACGGTCACTGTTCTTTCTATCGTAAAGCTGGTCGTCTTGTGCTACTTCAGCCAGGCAGCATTTACTCGCGTAGTGACTTCATGGTTCAGACTTCCATCAACTGCGGTCGTTGAGCCAAGATATTTGAATGTCTCGGTTCTTGGTAGGTCAGTGCCGTTGATTTTAATCATAACCTGCTCGTTTGGGTCTGTCGTCATGTAGGCCTACTCTGTCTTTTTAACATTGAGGCGTAGGCCAAAAGTTGCCATCCGATTGTTCAATACCTGGACATTCTGCTCGAGGCTGGCTTTCTCTTCAGCAGCAAGAATAACATCATATGCATAGAGAAGTGTCCCAGGCACTGGCTGCTGTAGGTCTTGCGTGATGACATCCATTACAAGAATGAATAGGAACGGTGATAACGCCGATCCTTGGTGGATGCCCACAGTAATATGGAACTACTATATAATATATCATCAGCAGCAGCGTTTCTTGTGATAGTACAATATTTAACCACTACATAATTAATGGTCTTGCAAACGTTTCTGAAGAAACAAAGTGCTACATGTAACAGTGTCTTTAATAAAATATATTGGGTACAACAGGGCTAAAGTCACATCTTAAGGTAAATGCACTTTTCACTCCTCCCCTAGTGTATGATTGCAGAAAACAAAATATACGTTTGCATTGAACATTGATGGAGCAACAGATTTCGTGTGAAAATAAATCATAGAAATGGTTCATTTAAAAAAAAAAAAGATCTTATAAATCTATGAGGTTGCATGGTGGGCCTTTTATGGGGTAAAAAGTTAATACTTTCGCAAAGTTTGTACAATTTTGTTTATTTTAAAATAAAATAATTAATTTTGTTCAATAAATATACTGTCATTAAAATATGTTCATATAGACACATACACACAAACATTAAAAATATATTTTAAAAAGCAAAGATTCTGAAAGCATTGAAGGGGATCCAATAAATTATATATGTGTATATTTATGGTAGTTACAATAAATTATATTTAATTATATGATATGATTAATATCATATTTTTAAAGATGATTGTTTCATTATAAACATGGTGATTATCTCTAAGATGGAAACCCAACTTAACATATGATATTTACCATCTGAATCTAACCATGTCATGTCAACAAATAGAAAAGTCAGCTATTTATTATCATATTAATTATTGTGCCTTTTACCCCAAATACCAAGCCTGACGTCGTCATAGTCAGATTCTAGTCAGAATATGAGTCTGATACTGCTCCATTGGGCTGTGATTATGGGGCGTGTTTCAACCGAACCAGGAAAGAAAATGTCTATCACTCAATTGGATAGACCTACAACCAATCAGAGCAACGGATCGACGCATAGTTGTCAACAGAACTCAACTGCACGCACACTGGAAAAAGTAGAAGACGACGAGTGTAAACGATCTTTGCCGGTGTAAAAATAATTTAAGGATACACGGTGTACCAACATGATTATCATTTTTGAGAGAAATATTAAAGGTGAATGCATATTTGAACAAGTTCCCCATTTAGAATCAGAACGAATACAACCCAAGCGCTCTTTGGTGACGTGGATGGTTACATTACTGTTTATCATCTGTATATTGAACAATCAGCCAAAATCTACTGGTTAAGAGGAAAATAAAATCAAAGGCTCCATTTCTCCGGCAGTGCCTTTAACCCCGTTGTACCCTATAATACAAAAATACAGCACCCTCCGCCCTTTTGGCACCATTGGTAAATTCAAGCAAACTGACCGAGCTTGGGATGTTTCTGATATGAATGCACCATTAATTCAAAATGACCTGACCATGGCTTTGCAGTGTAATTGTCTGTGCAATGGCTTTAGGTGTTATTATCATTCTAGGTCCTTTTTCTGGCAAGAGATGGTACAAGTTTAATTTGTGTATCTGCTAAAAAAAAAATTCCTCTAATTTACACTAAAGGACACTAGCATATACAAGAGCTTAAAGCTAACTAATTTGTAAGTTGTTTTAAATATATAAATGATTCATAAAAATATATTACATGGGGTTATAGGAACTGTATCAAAACATTGGTTTGTATAAGACAAAATCTCTTGTCTTTTGGTAGTTTTTTTTAAAACTATATTTTTATTCTTTTTGTCAACAATATTGCATGTTGATATAGACAGCATTTAATGATGTCTGTCATCTTGTCGCATATAAAAAAAGGCGTGTAAAGATTTTGTACAGTTACATTTCTTACAATTCATTCAAAAATCAAGTGGAGTTAAAGCAGTAAAATCACAAGAATATGCGGTAACGAACATGTGCTTCAGAAATTTGCAAATTTTAAACACCGTTTTATACCTATACCTTTTATACCTATACCTACAGGTATAGGGCAGTCGTGGCCTAATGGTTAGAGAGTCGGACTTGTAACTAGAAGGTTGCGGGTTCGAGTCTCGCGGCCGGCAGGAATTGTCGGTGGGGGGAGTGAATACCAGCGCTCTCCTCCACCCTCAATACCACTGAGGTGAGACCCTTGAGCAACTGCTCCCCGAGCGCCGCAGCAATATGGCTGCCCACTGCTCTGGGTGTGTGTTCACGGTGTGTGTGTTCACTTGCACTTGGATGGGTTAAATGTGTATATGAGCACAAATTCCAAGTATGGGTCACCATACTTGGCCACACTACACTTCACTACAGACACAAACACACCACTACTGAAGGATATCAGAAGCCATAGCATATACATTACCTGCCACAGTTGTGTTTGGAGTGACAGTTGGTTTATTGATGGTAGTGTTCTTAACTTCTGCAAAAAATAAATAAAATAATACATTTTAATGAATAAACAGATATAAATATAAAATATAGCTGCAAACATCAACTATCGGGGCCAAGCACAAATAACACAATAAGTCATGCCAACATGGCTGTGAGCATCAGACCAACTGCAACAAGGAGCAATTAAAAACATATTAAGATCATTTTAGGCAAAATGGCTGAAAAATCAAAAATACATTCACTAGTAATTTGATTTAATAGTTTATGACTTTTCACCAATAGGACCAAACTGATCGGTCAGAGTGAGGTGACAATGACACATACAAAGTTTGGTGTCAATATGCCAAAGCATTACAGAGATACAGATTCAATTTGTCAATATGCCTCAAATTTGTTAGCCTGGCTCCGCCCTCCTACGTACATCCACTCAATTTTCATTTTCCTTCAGTACTCCGTCTGAGTTTGCGATATATTCGCTGGTTTTCTCCAGTCAAATTTTAACCGGTCCAATCAGCGAACAGAGGGAGTGGCTGAGAACAATGACGTTGATGTCGTGCACTAGTTTGAGATGACCTATGTCACGACCAAACATTAGCGATTGGTTATGGCAGATCCAATAGTTTTAAACTTCAACAGAGTACTCGCCTTAAAGGAAGTTAACGCTTGTCAATGGAGAGTGGCCAGACTCTCTGTACAAATTAAATGTACGAGAGTCTGGTAGGACTAGGCTACAAATTTGTTGCTGCGGTATACGAAAACTGTTCATCTATCAACACAAAATCCATGACTTTTTGTCGGCACAGTCTGAAGATGATCTGACTCAAATTTGGTGAAAATCAGACAAATGGTCTAGGAGGAGTTTGAAAAAGTAGGTTTTGAAAAAAAGGAAACCTCAGGTCACAGTTGTCATAACACTAGCCTGGCTCCGCCCACCTACGTACTTCTGATCAATTTTCATTTTCCTTCAGTACTCCGTCTGGGACTGCGGTATATTCTTAGGTTCTCTCCGAACAAATTTTTACCGGTCCAATCAGCGAACAGAGGGAGTGACTGAGAACGATGACATTGATGTCGTGCGCTAGTTTGAGTTGTAGTTCAGTAATGGCGGTAGAGAAAGATGCGAGCGAAGCCATTCATTCCGTTGTGGCACCTCTGCCGAATATCCAGAAGTTAAAGCCTTTCCAGCTCGCTCCGTTAGTGGTGAAGGAGTTGGCTGAAGCCTTATTCGGGCGGTAATTGTTTCTCGTGGGGTCGGAAGGTATTGTCATCAATTACAGGGGCTAGTCAGTGATTTTATTGCCGTCCGTCTCCCACCACCCGGTTAAAAATCACCGGCCGAATTACCTACTGCTTTTGACAAACACCAAGGCTGCCGTTAGCACACAATACAACACTCACGACGGGAGGATGAAGCCCCGGCGGGAGATAATCGGTTCGGCCCCATTCTGCAGCGGATTATCAGTGAATTCCAGTTGTCTCTGATGAAAGATTGTAAAACTATCCAGTGTAAAGTCACTGCAGAGGCAGGTGTTGGTGGTGATCCTCAGCTCTCCATCAATGTAGCTGTTCACAAAATTAATCCACCGCTTCTTGATATCATCGTTTTTGTTTTGTAAACTGTTTTGTACGTTGTAGGCTGTAGTAACTAACGGTACTGACAGAAACTTTCTATCAAGCGGGCGAACTGATGCGAATGTGCTCTAGTTATGATCGTGTTAGGGGAGGAGCCAGGCTCAGTAGCTCCAGTGCGTCATCAACAGTGTTGGCCATCGAGCCACCGTTTTAGCCCCACCTAAAAAATCCTGAACACAGCAACAGTGAAAAACTGTTTAACGGTCTAACTCCACAATTCAGTACTACAGAGGTCACAGTCTTTGTAACGTATTCCAGCAATACATTTCTAACATTTATAATGTGTTTAGAAACAAATCTCAAAATTGCCTTTACAGGGACTTTAACGAGTTGTTCATTTTGCCGTGCTCTTCGTTTGCACGTTTTTCGAGAACGGTTTCACAAATCGACTTTTTGTCCACATGTTCTGAAGATGATTAAATGATGGTTACATTTTCAACTGCCTAGGAGGAGCAGAAAAATTTTAAATGGCAGAAACATTTTCATGACCGTAAATTATATTGAATCATCTTCAATCATCTTGAAACATCTGCACTCATCAAGGAATCAGAGGTTAAAATAATTTCTAGCCCTTACGGTTCAAAAGTTATTAGCATGCACGTGAGTGCAAATTTGGGAAGCTGTTGGTGCTAGAGGGATTGAGTTAGAGACTCCAAATTTGCTTTGGTGACAGATCAGACTGTCCTCTATCAGTGTACCAAATTTCATAACTTTCCCACAAGTGGTCTATGGGCTGCCATAGATTTCCAAAGCAGAAGAAGAAGAAGAAGAAGAAAAAGAAAAAGAAACGGAAGAATAATAAGAACGTCAACAGATACAGTAGGTGCCTACGCACCATCGGTGCTTGGCCCCTAATGACATAAGCAGGGCCGGCCCAAGCCCTTATGGGGCCCTAAGCAGAATTTTATTTGGGGGCCCCTCGATGCCACCAATACGATTGACTATTGTCAATTCTTGATAATTCGCTCACCCAGTATCAATTTTAGTATTTGTAGCTGTGTTGCTTACATCATGTCTGGCTGTCATGCTTTTACCCTTATACGGTTTTTAATTGTAACAGTAGCAAAACCACAAGAGTGATCAGGTGTTAATATTCAAAGTCTTACAGTAGGCTACTACAGTTCAGACTGGGATATGTACTTATTTTTTTAGGTAGTCTCTTATGCTGAATATGCTCACTTTTCCCCAGGATTCTTTGATGAATAGAAGGTTCAAAAGAACAGCATTTCTCTGAAATAGAAAGCTTTCAAAAAATCCTAAAAACATTGTACCTACACAACTGTTTTCAACACTGATAATCATAAATGTTTCTTGAGCTCAAATCAGCATATTACAATGATTTTTGAAGCATCATGTGTCACTGAAGACTGGAATAATGTTGATAAATTCAGCTTTGATCAGAGGAATAAATTACACTTTACTATAGGCCTACATTCACACAGACAAGCTGTTTTACATTATAGCCTAATAATATTTCACAATATTACAGTTTTTACTGTAGCTATTTTTGATCAAATAAATGCAGCCTTGGTGAGCAGAAGAGACTTATTTTAAAAACAAGAAATGTTGATTTCTTTCAAATATTAAACAGAGCTTTTATTTTGGCGGAAATAAACAATCATTTGTTTACATTCCATTCGACTGTGTAGAAAGAACCTTTTTATTTTTTAAATAAAAACTTCCAAAATGTAGGCTTCACAACTTATAATTCCAAAGGGAACGATAGGCTATAGCACTTGCAGAAAAACATTTACTGAGAAACTGGAAGCTATGCTGTACTCTTTCCAAAACATGGAGCACGTCAGACAAGATATTCGCACCCAACCACAGCGCATTCTCAAATCCATCCATTCATAAAAAGGTTACTGGGCAACAGAGGATTTTCAGATTTTCTCGCACTTTGGACATTGAACCCTGACTAACAAGCGAATGGTGTCCGGGCGATGGCGCCGCGAGCTCGTGCAGCGCTGTCAGAATCAATCCGTGCATATATTAGAAAACGTAACATTTAGCAGTTGATTTAGTGATTGTTTAAGGCCATTTCGCGCTTTCAATCATCATAACATGCAGCAAAAAAATAATTGAATGTGCTCTTGGGGGCCCCCTGGTGGCCACGGGGGCCCTAAGCAGCCGCTTAGCTCGCTTATGCCTTGGGCCGGCTCTGGACATAAGTACAAAAGGCACATGTTAATGTATTTACCTCAACAGTATGCCAAAAACTGACTGGTGGTTTAACACAGGGGTTTTCAAACTGGGGTCCGTCCTCTAGAAGGTTCTAAGGGGTCCCCAGAAAATTTCAGAGAATAAAAAGACAAAGCAAAAATGGTTCAAGTCTACCGAACATTCGAACTGTTTCATTTCTAAATGTTTCTCTCTTTTCTTGCCATATACATACTTTCCAGAATTGTATATGTTTGCTTTGTATCTATCTAGTGAGTTTTTCTCACTATAGTCCCCTTTATCTCACTCACTGGGGTTGTAAGGCAGTATTCTTAAATCAGTATGTAAGCTGCTTACATACATTTATTGTGAAAGTTGCTTGTACACAATAATTTTTATTTGAAAATCAGGTTTATACATCCAACATTAAGTATAGCCAACTTAAGTTTGGAAAAAATAATGTCACTTAGCATTTATCTTATAGTTTAAATGTTTTTTCATACATAAAATATATAGATGGATTTTAGGAAGGGGGTCCCTCATAAAAGGTTCATCATATTTGGGGGTCCTTGGCATCATAAAGTTTGAAAACCCCTGGTCTAACAAACTCATAGATGTAATACATTACACAAACACATTCATGGATGAATGCAAATTATGATTACTGTACCTGCACAGTATGCCTCAGGGCAGACATATGGTCTCACAAACTCATAGACGTAGAAATTGCCAGGACAGGCTTTGACTCTAATGGGAGTGGATTGGGGCCAGCAGCAGTTATTGCTCCAGTTACCACAGACACCTCGAGTGACCACTCCATCCTGAACTGTTGGATGTCCTCCGTTCAGCCACAGTGGAATTAAAGTGCCACAACTATACACATCAAGACATGTGTCTGGCATCTGAGCGCTCTGACCCTGAATGAAGAGACGGTACCAGCCGTGCCAACTGACCGATTGGTCACACATTATTTGAGAGGTATATAGATTGTTGGTGGATCTCCATGAATCATCTAGCACAGTGTAATTAAAGCAGGGGTCTGTGAAAACATAAACACGTACTATTCATTTTATACACTTGTGTGAGTAAAAAAAAAAAAGAAGCTTTTCTTCCTTAAATGAGTTTTAAGTTATACTCTAACTCCAACTTTTCTGGAAATGGGGTTGTACTTCAAAGGTCCGTAATTACCTGCCAGTGTTGTTGATGCAGATGTTGTTGTTGTTGCAGATGTTATTAATGGAAATGTTGTTGATGCAGATGTTAATGGAGATGTTGCAGATGTGGTTAGTGGAGATGTTGTTGTTGCAGATGTTGTTAAAGGAAATGAAGTTGTTGTAGATGTTGTTAATGCAGATGTTGTTGGTGCAGTTGTTGTTGATGCAGATGTTAATGCAGATGTTGTTGATTCAGATGTTGTCGGTGCAGCTGTTGTTGATGCAGATGTTGTTGGTGCAGTTGTTGTTTGTGCCCTGGCTGTTAAAGAGAAAAAGAGATTATTAAACTTCAGAAAAATAAAATTCAATAAGAGAAATAATTATTTCATTTCATTAATTTTATTATTGCCCTTGCCACGATAAGACTGAAAATTAAACGGATGTAAACAAAACCTTACTCAGTGTAAGGACTGATATGAGCACCAGCAGAAGCTGTGAAACCAGAGACAATCTCATGATGATGAAGTCAGAGAATAAACCAGCAGGCAGGAGTCCTTCTTCTGTAATCAGAGGGAGTGTTATTAGAGCATCATGCATTGTTACAAATGCATTTAAACCAATGTTAGTCTGGAATCTCTCTTAATAAAAATCCCAAATTCAATCAATCAAATCTTACTGGAGTCATTTATAGCCATTAAACTGAAACAGCTAGATATTCATTATCAAATTATTATCAAAATATGATTACATTTTTCAATTATCAAACTTTTTTTCTGCTATGTTCTTGCCTTAAGATTGATTAAGATGTACATATTACACTACATATCACTACGGTATGTACTACTGTAAATATGCATCTTAATTTGCACTGCACTGTAAGTAACATGAACTGTTTAATCTTATATGATAGTATAATTCATTTACAAAGAACTTTTTTTCATGCTATTGGTCAAATCATCACTCGAGGTCAGAGTATCTGTAGGACACTGTTATAATACCCTTTGTAACAGCAAATGCTAATCTTTACGAACTGTTTTACAACTTCATGTTTTGTTAATTTGGGGGTCAGTGTAAGGACCACCCATTGTCCTAATGATGGAATCCAACGAAGGTATAATGTGTGTAGGTCTTTTACTTGCGATTCTGTAAAGTTCGCTTAATTTATTAGAATTTAGTTTCAATTTTACTTTAGCTCTGAGCTTAATCTGCCCCCAATTCCAAATTATTATTTTAATTAGGTTATGGATTTATTTCGATTATTTTGGGAATCCCATACTTTCAATTATTTGTTCGTTAGGGACCCAATGTCAGCCAGGTTTTGTTCTCACGATCATAAACTCGCCAGTCTGATTTTAGTCAGAGGGAGCAGGGTTAAATCATTCCTTTAAGTCGGCCACCTACTGCTTGCTTGCAACAAAAAGTGTTCTTTGTTGATGTCCGATGACATACTGCATACTGCTTTATTTTTATCTTTTAAATTCTCTTTACTACTGTTTTAATTATCCTTGTTTTTATTTTTAATTCTTACACATGGTATTCTTATTTCTTATGTAAAGCACTTTGAATTGCCATTTTATGCCAGAGTTACAACAACTTCCTTTGTCAGGCCACCACGGACACGCCCTTCAAGGAAAACCGAAGATCTTCGCAATTTAATGTCGCAAAGGCCTTTAAATTAGACTGACCAAATCTGATGTTTATCCGATAAAATCTCTAGGAGGAGTGTGTTAAAGCACAACGTCTGGAAATGGCAAAAACTGCAAAGATTTTGCAGAGAAAAGGATAAATATCTCACTTCCAGTTGGGTTTTCAGATTTTGCTCCTAGGGACTTTTTTGTAGGTATTGGGCTGTTACATGCGTCTACCGAATTTCATACTTGTACGTGAAAATGGTTCTTAATTAAAATTTTGTAGGTGGCGCTATCGAGCCATTTGGCCACACCTAATTCTAAAACCCATTTTAGACGTAAAAATGTCATGAGTTTTAGAGCATGTTTAGGCCCTCAAAAATGTGGTTCATTTCGGAGAAAAAGAATAATAGACTGAGCAATTTCAAATAGAAAACATTTATTTTAAATTACACCAATGATTGGCAGAAGAATGATTTCATTCTGAATATTACATATAAAGGTAAATATCTATTGAACATTGATGTCTTTTATCATATTGCTGACATAAAATCATAAAAGCAACAAACTACTTGATTTAATGCTTTATTACATTGTAATATCTCACCATAACCATCAAAAAGAAAAAGAAATGTGTAATGGACTTTTTTCCAGTCCATTCCACAAGTTAGGATAAATGCTCTAATTTGAGAATATAGCTTAGTTTATGAATCTTAACATTAAAGAGAAAGATTTGCCTTACCTCCAACTGCTTCTTCTGCTGCTCTTGTACCTAATGTGGATTAGCAGGAAGTTTCACTGATTATAAATGTGGCAAGGAGGAACTGTCACCAGTACGTCTTTTAGATAGCATCTAAATAGTTTTAGATAATCATTCAGATTTTTAATTATAGGGTTTACACATCAAGAGTCTGAGATTGTCTGTATCCCTTGAGCGAACTCAGAAAGAACAGCTATGGCAATGTATACTGTCATCTATTTATTAGTTCAATAAAATTACACTGGTAATATTTAATGCACATGGATTTAATCCCCCATTTCCTGCCACTGTATTGTTCCAATTAAAGGTTCACCCAAAAAAGAAAATTCTGTAATTTACTCATCCTCAAGTTTTTCCAAACTTGTATGAATTTATTTCTTCTGTTGAGCACAAAATAATATTATTTTATGATATTTTAAAGAATACTGGTAACAAACAGTTAATGGTCCTCATTTACTTCCATAGTACGGAAGTCAATGTTTGGCTACCCGTATTCTTCAAAATATCTTCCTTTGTGTTTAAAAGAAGAAAGAAATTCATGTTTGGAACAAATTGAGAATGAGTAAATGATGACAGAACTTTATTTTTGGGTGAACTATCCCTTTAAGAACTAAAATCAGAGTGAAAGAGTGACTGAATGCATTTGCCTAACCAAAATTTTTTGTTGATGTGTAACCAGCACTACAAGAATGTAGTCTTCATGAAAGTCAGTATGTGCTGAAAACTTTTCACCTTGCTTTTACAAGAACAAGATTATCAACTTTTTGTACATTGTTGTATGTTTTGTTTATTTGATGTCATGTTAGAAAATTGATGTATACAGTATACAGTAGGATTCATTCATTTTTGTTGTATATTTCTGGTTTTGCACAAATATATATATTTCCATTCATTTATGTCAACAATATATAAATGGAAACTCATTCTTTACACACCTCAACTATTTTACAAAACGTTTATGACTATCTTTATTATTAAAAAAATGATTATTAATGACAAGATACAAAATTTATGTATTTATAATTAAATGAAATGTAACATTAGCTTGATAATTATAAATATATTTTATCTCACACATACTGTTACAAACGCCAGCGAAGATACCCGTGCACCTGTCGCATTTCAACCGGCTTTTTAAGCCACACACGCGCATTCACTCCTCACAAAGTTCACTCCCGTCTTAGTCACAGAATATCACTTTCAATGATTTTTTTTTAACACTCAGGGGTGGAAGAAGTGCTGGGGAACCGGGCAACTTTATTGATGAAAACGTGGCCAAATCGCATAAGATACCACTAATTCCGATTAAAGGGCATATTGCAGGTTATTTTTTTTTCCGAGATTAATATATAACCTTGTATGAAAATACCATATGAAAAGGTAGTGCAGGATTTAAAATGTTTTAAAAAGACATAAGAGCACAAATTTAGTAGATAAAGTGGCCATTTCGTTGGCCGCTTGGAAAAAGCGCTTTTTTTTTCAACATCGCGTCATATTACGTCTCGAGAGGGAGTGGTTCACCGAGCTCTGCGTTGGCTCAGTGCAGAATAGGTTGGTATTCAGTAGAGTCTGTGTATTTTCGGTAGTTTTTCTATTCCAATTTATCATTGTCATGGTAAATTATTATTATCCAGCCTGTCAGGGCATCGAGTCCACAGGTTTCCTAAAAAAAAAAAAGTTAGGAATTCTGCATGGTGGCGTTTTGTGCAGGTGAAGAAACGGGACTTCCCTTCGCGCATCTGTTTCAAAACACATGGTGGTGTGTATAGTGCTTTAGGCCGGAGGATTATCATCCCGGCGATATGATGGAGTCAAACTTTGTTATAATCATGTGAGGCCGGCTACACACTGGCTGCGTTACGTGAGCGTGGCGTTTTCTATCTGTAGACCGGCTACACACTGCAAGCGTGGCGTTTCTGTTGCGTTTCAGCTGCGTGCCGTTTTCTGTGTCTTTGCACACCAGAAGCGTGTCTGACGCGGCGCTGCTGCTGCTAGGTGACGTAGTGGAAGGCCTATACTTCATGTTAAACATAAAATATATAAATAAATATTTATATAAATATATAGCCTACTGATACAGCAAAGACAACGTCAGCACTTGGCAGTATTGGCGGCCGAATAGGCTACAAAATATTTTGTTCTGCATTGGCAGGTGCAATATTTGAAAATCGATATTATATAAAAAAAAATTAATTACAATTATATCTGCATTTATGTCAAAACCTAGAGACTTTCACACATAAAAATGTCATTTATTAATATATTCGTGTCAAAATGACAAACAGCTTTTCCTATTCTATTTTGCCTGGAACACGCTTCCAACACTCTTGCGTGTCGCATCGGTTCTATTTCTAGCATGTGCTTTCGGCATGGCTCGAGCCGCACGTGTCACGCAGCCAGTGTGTACCTTGTGTGACAAGTCTCCCGAGCTCTCGTCAGCGTCGCCCTGGCAACAAACAACGATCACCTGCCAGCACTCAGCACGGGCCGGATTGGCACAGCTGCAGGCGATCACCACACCACATAAAGCACCGCACATGGGAACACCAGTCTGAGCACGAACACTCCATGAAGCAGCGCACTAACCTTTCTCTCTTTCTCAGACAGCAGCCTGTGACACTCCGGCCACCCAGTCCCTCTGACGTCACCGCGAGTCACCACTGCACCAACGGGAAGAAGGAAGCACCGGGCACCAAAGACTTCACCTCACTATTTGTTCACCTGCTCACATTAAACCCACCCTCCGGGGGCTTTTCACCTAACACTGTGTTGTGTGATTCTTCACCCTGCCACAGTGGTGGAGAATGCGGGCAAGAGCGTGAAGAATCACCAACCATCCCCGGACTTTTACTTTGTTTTTTTTTCTGTTTCCCCAGTCACTCACGAAAACCCGGAAGTAGGGCGGCGTTCCTCCCCATCATGGAAGACCTGCTCAAATGCTTAACGGAAGTGAGTGCACGTCAGCAACAGATCGCTGAACACCTGGCAGCCCGTCAAGCATCGATAGAAGAAGAGTTTGCCGCCCTCCGCCTCTCCGCTGCCCAACGCGTTCCGCTTCCTGATCCGCGAGTCCGAGCAACCCAGCTGCTACCAAAACTAACGTCTCAAGATGATGTTGAATTATATCTGCAGATGTTCGAGACCACGGCGGTTCGAGAGAGCTGGGAACGAAGCGAGTGGGCGCGGGTCCTGGGACCCCTATTGTCTGGTGAAGCTCAAAGAGCATACTTTTCTCTTCCCGCTGAGACGGCTGATAATTATGATGAACTTAAGAAGGAAATCCTCGGACGTCTTGGGCTATCCGCCATCTCCGCAGCCCAGCTGTTCCATGAGTGGGAGTTCAAGCCTCGACGCCCAGCCCGCGCCCAAGCCGCAGAACTGTCGCGGCTCACACGTCACTGGTTGCTCGAGGGAACACCCACCGCGGGTCAGGTTGCGGAGCGCGTCACCGTGGACCGGATGCTCCGAGCTCTCCCACCGCCCGCCGAATGACAAATCCGGCAACCATCGCCGAGCTCGTTGAAGCCATCGAGTTGGCGGAGGCGGCGATGCACCGTGAGCCTGGGGAGCGAGCGCCGTCCTTCCCTCGGAGGGTGGTCCAGGAGCGACGCACGCCGGAAGGTACCCCGCGACCAGTACACAGGCCAGCGGCTGTTTGACTCCATCATATCGCCGGGATGATAATCCTCCGGCCAGCGGCCCCGTGGACGAACCGATGGCCACGGAGGAACCGGCCCCGCCAGCACGCGCATGGTTGGCTGGTTGCAGCCTGCATCAGGACCCACCCCGCGGGGCTCCACGAGCGGAGGTAAAAGTGAATGGACGGTCGGTCCTGGCCCTCTTGGATTCCGGGAGCTCGGTCAGTCTCGTCCAAGCCACCGTCCTCCCACCGCAGAAGGCCGTCAAAGCACAGCTCCCGATTACCTGCGTTCACGGCGACACTCGTCATGTTCCGGCCCGCCGAGTGACAATATCAGCGGGCCCTGGCACCTGGCCAGTGGAGGTTGGCGTGTTGAAAGATCTTCCGGTTCCTGTGCTTCTTGGGCGGGACTGGCCGGGGTTCGAGGAGCTTCTTCGGGCCACCACGCAGCCAGCCAGCCGGGCCGGGAGCCGCCCCCATAGTCGTCGCCGCCGGAAGAGGAGCCACAACACCGCCCTGCTGGCGACAGACAGCGGGAGAGATGGTGAGTCCCCCTCCCCGGTTACTGACGTGTTCTTTGATGTCTTCCAACAGGTCCAGGGAGGGGGCTCGTTTGCGAAGGCCCAACTGGAAGATGACCGGCTCAAGCATTGCTGGTCGCAGGTCCGGACAGTGGATGGCCACGAGCACCAACCAGCACCCCATCCTCTCCCGCACTTCGTCGTCAGGAACGGCCTGTTGTACTGTGTCGCCCAGCGAAGGGGGGAGGTAAAAGAACTGCTCGTGGTTCCCAAACCAAATGTGGAAATGGTCATGGAGCTAGCCCATAGCCATCCGATGGCCGGCCACCTGGGAACCGCCAACACCATCCAGCGCATCCGGGACCGTTTCCACTGGCCAGGCTTGGATGGAGAAGTGAAGCGGTTCTACCAAGCCTGTCCCACCTGCCAGAGGACCGCACCACGAGCACCTCCCCCCAGTCCGCTCATACCGCTGCCCATCATCGGGGTACCTTTCGAGCGAATTGGAATGGACCTGGTGGGGCCGTTGCCGAAGTCTGCCCGTGGACATGAACACATCCTGGTGATTGTCGACTACGCCACCAGGTATCCAGAGGCACTTCCCCTACGGAAAGCCACGGCCAAAAACATCGCCAAGGAACTCTTCCTCCTCTGCACCCGAGTCGGCATCCCAGCGGAGATACTGACGGACCAAGGGACTCCCTTCATGTCCCGGCTAATGGCTGACCTCTGCCGGCTGCTGAAGGTGAAGCAGATCCGGACCACAGTATACCATCCGCAGACAGACGGCTTAGTAGAGCGCTTCAATCAAACCCTCAAGCAGATGCTCCGGCGAGTGGCCGCCGAAGATAAGCGAGACTGGGACCTGATGCTTCCATACGCCCTCTTCGGAGTCCGCGAAGTTCCCCAAGCCTCCTTGGGTTTCACCCCCTTCGAACTACTCTTCGGCCGCCAGCCACGGGGGCTCCTGGATGTGGCCCGAGAAGCCTGGGAACAGCAGCAGCCGGCACCTCTCCGCTCCGCCATCGAACACGTGAGGGAAATGCGTGAGCGGATCGAGAGGGTCATGCCATTAGTCCGGGAACACCTGACGAAGGCCCAGCAGAGCCAACGGCAGCTGTACGACCGGGCGGCTCAACCCCGCGAGTTCCAGCCCGGCGACAGGGTCATGGTGTTGGTCCCCACCTCCGCCTGCAAGTTTCTGGCGACCTGGCAGGGTCCGTTCACGGTCATAGAGCGAGTGGGTCCTGTCAACTACCGGCTGCGCCAGCCAGGCCGGAGGCGTGAAGAGCAGCTATATCATATTAACCTGTTGAAGAGGTGGGTGGGGACCAGAGACCAACTCAGCGCACTGGCCTCTGTCGAGCCCCCGGTCGTGGACGTGGGAACACAGCTGTCGGCCCCCCAGAAGACGGAGCTGGATCATCTGGTCCGTCAGTTCTCTGATGTGTTCTCCACACGTCCCGGGCAGACCAAAGTCATCCAGCACGACATCCGCACACCACCTGGCGTCATTGTGCGGCAGCGGCCCTACCGGGTCCCCGAGGCTCGGAGACAGGCCATCGAGGACGAGGTCGGTGAGATGCTGAAGTCGGGGGTAATCGAGCCATCACGCAGCGCCTGGTCCAGCCCCATCGTCATGGTCCCGAAGCCGGATGGCACCCTCCGCTTCTGTAATGACTTTCGCCGGCTCAACGAGGTCTCGGAGTTCGATGGCTACCCGATGCCCCGAGTGGACGAGCTGCTGGAGCGCCTGGGGAGGGCTCGGTATATTTCGACGCTCGACCTAACGAAAGGTTACTGGCAAGTTCCCCTCACCGACTCCGCCAAGGAGAAGACGGCGTTCTCATCACCCAGTGGGCACTGGCAATACCGAGTCCTCCCCTTCGGCCTGCACGGGGCCCCCGCTACGTTCCAGAGGATGATGGACATTCTTCTACGTCCCCACCAAGCGTACGCGGCAGCATACCTCGACGACGTAGTCATCCACTCCGAGACCTGGCAGGACCACCTGGAGCGGTTGCGGAGGGTGCTCCTGGAACTCCGGCGGGCTGGGCTAACCGCCAACCCCCGGAAATGCCATCTCGCCCTCGCCGAGGCTCAGTACCTGGGTTTCCAGGTGGGTAGAGGACTAATCCAGCCCCAGCAGAAAAAGATAGACGCCATCCTGTCGACGCCCCGCCCGGAGACCAAAACCCAGGTACGAGCCTTTTTGGGGTTGGCGGGGTACTATCGCTGTTTTATCCCCGACTTCTCCACCCTAGCATCTCCCCTGACAGACCTGACCAGGAAGGGGCAGCCGGAGAAGGTGCAGTGGGACAGCAGCCTAGACAGGACCTTCCGGAGGATCAAGACCGCCCTGACCACGGAGCCGGTCTTGCGGGCGCCCGACTTCAACTGCCCCTTCCTGCTGCATTTCGAGAGACCTATTGGGTCTCTCGATGAACGAATATGAAAACTAGGAAGATACAAAGAAAATCAACGATCTAAATTAAATCGCAACTAATCGTAAAATCAGCTGATAAACTCTAAATGTAGCACACTTTATGGAGTCACTTAGAATTGGAGTCAGATAAAATTATTAATGGAGTCAGATTTATAATGAGATATCAATAAATTAAGAGAACTTCACCAAAATGCTGAAAAGGCTTACACGCAGAATTCCTTTTGACCAAGCCATTAGCATCCGGTTTTTTGGCTAAATGGATGGAAGTTTACAAAACCAATTTTGGCAACTGCACTTTAAAGTGACCCTTTAACAACAACGTTTTCAGAGTCTTAAAGAGATAGTTCACCCAAAAATGAAAATTCTGTCATTTACTCACCCTCAAGTTGTTCCAAACCTGTAGGAGTTTCTTTGTTCTGCTGAACACAAAAGAAGATATTTTTGAAGAATGTGTGTAACAAAGCAGATAGAGCAACCATTGACTACCATAGTATACACACATTCTTCAAAAATATATTTTGTGTTCAGCAGAACAAGGAAACTCATACAGGTTTGGAACAACTTGAGGGTGAGTAAATGATGACAGAATTTTCATTTTTGGGTGAACTATCCCTTTAACTCTAGGGGTCATCCATCATTTAGCTTTAAAACAGCCAAATCCTGGACTATTTTGAATTCCAAAGTCCATTTGTGACTTAAACAAAGTGTATGAGTCTAGGAGAGGTAATTTCAAGGAGTTTGAACATGTATTTGCCATTGGGAACGCAGAGTCATCCAAGAACTCTATTTGTGGCAGTGGTTCCAAGCCAGATGGGGGAAGGAGACAGCCCAGTAGCAAACATCAAAACATCTTCTACAGACACAGCAGCCTGACCTTCTGCAAAGAAAAACAATTCAGATACATAATTAGGGGTTCAAGCTCGAAGAGCTGGATTTTTATTATAAGTTTTACGGCTCTGTAATCACGTGATGGATATCATTTGATAGATATCCTCATACTGAACAAACTTTGCCTCAAGAACTACTGCTGTCAATCAAACTGTTCATCAAAAATGCACTATTATCTTAAAAACCTACTTGAACAAACTAGTCCTAGTTCCCTTTCGAAAGGGAACTCGCGCTGCGTCAGCTTGACGCTACGGGGAACGCCTCCAGCGTGACTGGTGCCTGAAATCACATTGAATCACGTCAATCCTATTGACCGGCGACAGCCTATGATGTCATCAAGGTGCGACCAGGAAGTATATAAGGGCGCCTTGCCAACATGACAGTATCTCTTCGTCTTCAGGGACTGTTTTGCCTGTCTTCACGTGAAACGTCTACAAGAAGGATAACAATGAAGTGTGCTGAGGCCACTTCTGCAGAAGTGTGTTTTGAATGTGTAGCTTGCGCTTTGGATACACACACACTTTGTGTTTACTGTCTGGGAGAAGAGCATGCAACTCGGCTGGACCTCTTCTCGAGGGGAGAGGTTTCAGCATCTGGGAAAGACCACGCTCAAGCTGAGGCTGAGCGGCGTCTGAAATGCGCTTCCCAGATGGATCTGGCTCGTCGCTTGGAGACAGTTATGGTTCTTGAGGACGATCCAGATCGCGAGAGGCTCGAGCAGAGGTTGGGTGAGTCAGTTAAAAATTGCTGAAGTTTTTCTTACCATCCTGTCCCATGTACGGGAGTTGCTGGAAGTCATGGAACGCGCTGCGGGTAGACTGCAGCTGCCTTTGCGGCGCGTGAGGAGAAAGGCTGAGCGTCCAAACAGTTCGGACGATCGGTTTCTCTCCGCCCATGACCTCCCAACTCCTGGGAGTCTTCCATTCCTTCCAGATCTCCATCAGCAGATCTCGAGGGGATGGAAGAAACCATGCTCAGCCCCGCATCTGTCGACATCGGCGAGCTAAATGTCGCTGATGTCGAGGGACTGCCTGGCTGGGTATGTGTCGATGCCGCCCGTGGACGAGATGTTATGTTTATCTCGCCTCTGGGCGGCCGGCGACACTGTGGCTCCCACCCTGCCGGTCTAAACGCCTGAATGGCAGGGCGTACATGTCAGTGGGTCGCGCTGCAGCGGCTTTGCACACCACAGCTGTGTTGCAGGCTTATCAGGCGGACCTGCGGAGGGACCTCGATCAGGGGGGATGGACCCCCTGAGGCGGCATGCATTCCGCTGAGGTCCGGGACCGCGCCCAGGCAGTCGGGTGTCCCCGGCCCGTCCCAGTTTGAGGGCTGGAGACGGGAATAGTGAGCCAGTGTCGCCTCTCGAGCGCCCCGCCGCGGAGGACTGGGGCGCAGGGGAGGCGGGACACCCGCGACAGGAAGAGGAAGGAAGCCGGGGCTGGTAACCGGAACCAGCACAGGCAGCAGACTCCACCCCCCGAGGAGCGCGGAGATGAACGCTGCCTTTTTCCCTTCCTCTGGTTTTCCCCCGGGCGCTTTTACATCAGGCCGGTGGCCTATGATGAGCAGAAAATGTAAGATTCTGCCGGCTCGCCTGGCTAGTTTGGTGAAAGCGCCCCCCTCAGGATGGCGGGCGGATACTAGCTCGATGGCTGGGTTGGAGCACCGCGAGGAGCGATTGGTAAGTCCCCCTCTATGAGGGCGAAACATTTTCAAAACTATGTTTTTCAGGACTTTTTGACCGTCGCTCCCCTGAGGGGTTGCTTGGGGAAATTTTGGATCATCGAGGGATTTCGCAGGGCCTGCAGCTCCCCGTGAGTAAGCTAAGAACGATCTTCTTTGCAACATTATGTGGTTGTCTGTGAATGCCTCACTTTTGCTAGTAGAGTCTTGCTGCCTCTCCGTGTTATTTTTTCCCACTATGTGGGTGTTTAATTTGCGCTCTTGCCCAAGGGCTTGTAGTGTAGAGGGCTAGCTGTGTTTTCCTAGCGTAAAAGTGGGAAGTAGCTGAAGACCGGGTACGCGCTAATGCGCGAGCTGTAGTAAGATCTGCGCCCAGCTCTGCGGGGCTTTGGGAAAAGGGGTTTCGGGGCCTCAGTGTGTTATATTAGAGGTAATAATATTTCTTTCCTGAGCCCTGAGTAGATCTAGTGCGGTATGCCGCACCACTTGGCCTAGGCTTTGTCAAGGATGGGGGCGTTCCCTTTTAATGAAGGTTGTTCGCCCCTGGCCTGTCCTTTGATATGAGAACATGGCGTGGTTTATGCATCCTTGTTTCAGCCTCCTCTTGTTACAGAGTCGTCCGGCCAAGGCCCGCCCCCTTCTCTGCGTTCTGGGGTTACGAGTAACGCAGTCGGGGTGTTGCAGCAGACAGCGACTTTGCCAGTGGTCGTGGGGCGGAGTGAAGCGTCTTTCGCTGGTTTTGCGATCAGACTTTATCTGCCGTTTCCGCCTTTCAGAGCTTGGTGGCCGCCATCTTTTGGCGGCCCCCGGCCTCTTCCTGGAGGATGTTCGGCCGGTGGGTTCTATATTTTCTAAAAGAAAAGGTATTGTTTCACCCTTGCTCTATGTCTCTGCTCCACCTCCTTTAGGGCTCGGGTTGAACTGAACATCGGATAAACCTCTGTGAAGGTTCTGGTCGGATGCTCCCCTGAGGCCCGAGCATTACCAATGGCTGACGCCCTCGCACTTATGGTTGGCCGCTGCATGGAAAGTAAGACAGCCGCCCCGAGGCAGGTGACGTAAGTTGTACTCCCCTCGCTTTAGAGGGTCTTTGTTTAAGCACTTTCGCTGAGTACACTGCTGTTGGCAATGTGATTAGGTCATGTTTGTAGGCGCTGCCCGAGAGACTGCGCCGTCCTAGGGGCCCTAGGACACGGCGATGCAAGTTGTCCCTAGCTGCCTCTGGGATGGAGCCAGCCCAGGTGCGGGCATAGGAGCCAGCTGGTTGTTAGTAGCCAGCCTCGGCAGTCTGGGCAGTTGGACTTCAGAACAGGTAGTAGGCATCAACCGGCCTCCCTGCAAGGAAGTCTCGACGCCGTGGCCCACGAGTGGGCCCTGGAGGCTCTTCTCCACTGGTGTCGACGTCAGCAGTAACCTCGTCAGCTACTCTCCTTGGGGATGAGTTCCCAGGTGTGAACTGGATTTCCAGGCTTTGTCAGCAGCAGACAGCTGCCGCCAGCCCAGGCGCAGCAGCCAGCCTTCTTAAGGCCGCCCTGAGGGGTAGGCTCCCGGTTTGGTTTACCTTTACTCAGATGGTAGGCCCGATTGGCCTCCCTGAGGGCCTGCTGTGGTCAGCAAGCGCTGCCTGGTCTCCCCCGAGGGGGCACGACTGGCATTGAGTCCCTCGATGGCTGGTATAAGCTGCTAGTAGGCGCTGTATGGCTAGCACGAGTGCTAGTAGGTAGTAGGCCTCAACCGGCCTCCCCTAATGCAGCCACTGGGGCGGTGACCATGAAGTGCCATGAGTAGCACATTCTGGCTTGGGCGGCTCGCTCTGCTATCAGGTGGAGGCATTGCGCCTCCCTGGAATCGTTCCCCGGTCCCCAGGTTTGGTAACGGATCGTAGCATGGGATGCTATCAGGAAAAGCTGCACGGGGCTTCCCGGTGGGATTCGCTTGGAGTAGTAGGCCCCACGTGGCCTCCTCTGAGGGCACGCTCCTGTCTCGTGGTCTCTGGATAGGTCCAGTCACTGAGCAGAGGGCTGTGATGGAGAAATGCCCGGCATTGTTGCAGGTGGTAGGCCTGTTAGGCCTCCCTGATGATGCGAGTCCCTATCTTCCCTGCTACCTCGAAGGCTAGCACGACTGCGATCAGGTTTCAGGCCCGTTTGGCCTTCCTGAGGGCGAGCTCCGCTGTTGGACACGCGAGCAGTCGGCAAGGGTTACCAGGTGGAGGCTCCTCTCGGCCTCCATGGGGAACGAGTTCCCCTGGCGGGAACGCACAACTGGCTTTACGCTGACAGCTAGTGGTCACCCGCTATCAGGCGCCGGTCTCTGGCCGTTCGCGAGACCTGGAGGCGGTGTGCTTACCCTAGCACGACGAGACGTTACTGCTGCTATGCGGTCCCCACGGGAGGGGACTTTCATAGTTTGCCTACTGCATGGCTACCTACCAGGCAGGCTTATGAGCTCCTCTCGAATGAGGGTCTACTATGAGCTTACGGCCGCTTGGCGCTGGTTAAGGGTTGTAGGCCCCTCGCGAGGCCTCCCAATTAGATCAGCTTTTAGGCCAGTCTGGCCTCCTGAGTGTTTCTACTTGATAATAACTCAGTAGATCCTAGGATCGAGCAGATTAACTCCCCTCGCTGGCAAGGGTCGAAAGCGCTATGCTGAGTACTGCTCTCCAGGATGCCCGTCTCTGAGATCCGGCTCGAGGAGGACACTGCCATTCTGCAGTCCCTTGGACTGGATGCCTCTTCAGGAGGCGAGTATCCAGAGGCTCTGTTCTCGAACAGACAAGGATGGCCCGGCCGAAGTGCCCGTTGAAAAAGGCACCAAGCTAGGCCGCCTTGGCGGCGTTAGTGGCTGGCTGGGGCGCCCTAGGGCCCCCTAGCCACATTCCCTTAAAGGAGCCCCCTTCCTTTGAATGGGTTGGATCCAGGCCTTTGAGCGGCCTGAATAGGACCTCGTGCAGCCGCACTAAGGTTCCTGACGAGGCTTATAGCTCGGGCTATGACCGTAGGGAATGCTGTCACTGACAGCCTTGTGTGACCAGAGGGGGAGTGGTTCAGGCATTTCATTTGAATTTGCTTGTCCTGACAGTTGTCACTGCCTGTGGGCATGCACTCCCCTCGGCATGGCGGCGTTGGTATTTCGTTCCCCGTAGCGTCAAGCTGACGCAGCGCGAGTTCCCTTTCGAAAGGGAACGTCTCCGGTTACGTATGTAACCTAGGTTCCCTGAGAACAGGGAACGAGACGCTGCGTCGCTTTGCCATGCCTCAGGGCCTGCCTGCCAAACAGTCCCTTCAGACGATGAGATACTGTCATGTTGGCAAGGCGCCCTTATATACTTCCTGGTCGCACCTTGATGACATCATAGGCTGTCGCCGGTCAATAGGATTGACGTGATTCAATGTGATTTCAGGCACCAGTCACGCTGGAGGCGTTCCCCGTAGCGTCAAGCTGACGCAGCGTCTCGTTCCCTGTTCTCAGGGAACCTAGGTTACATACGTAACCGGAGACGATTTTTTGCCCAATCACAACCAAACCAGTGCAGTACAATTCTCTGGACTCTCTAGATCAGTGATTCCCAACCACGTTCCTGGAGGCCCACCAACCAGTGTTGCCACAGTTACTTTGAAAAAGTAATCTGATTACTGATTACTAATTACTCCTTTAAAAAGTAACTTAGTTACTTTACAGATTACTTGATTTTAAAAGTAACTAAGTTAGATTACAAGTTACTTTATTAGTTACATTCATCAGTTGCCAACAACACCTCTGCAGCCGCAACATAAAAATGACACTCGTTTTTGACAACACTTTATTGGAAGTGCATTTTTAACAGTAACATCAACAATGAATCTCCTGAAATTGTATCTCCAAAAAAAATATTTTGACTAATTTTATAAAATCTAAACATTTTAATGAAAAGGTACAAATTACTTTGTGTTCTTATTAATTACATTTATGAAAAACAATTTATATTTAATTTTTTATTTATATTTATATATGAATGTTAATAATTATATGGGCCTACACAAATAATATACAATTACAAGATTTATAGTTTATTGTAAACGTAATGTGCAGCTCTGTAAAGGGACAACAAATATATGATAGATACGTGAGAACAGTATCTTCTACGTGAAGTGCACAAAACTATGAAAATATATGAAACGCTTCAAAACAGAGCAGCAACAAAGCGCTTATGCGCATCCCGGGTGCAGAATGATGCGCTTAAAGCAACAAGGAGTCAGAGCGCAGTGCAGTGCGAGTGCACATGTAAAAGTTCACGGCATAAAGAGAAGATGAGCGTTGAGCGCACAATTCCTAGTCTACTATGTATATCGGTCCAAACATTCACTGATTATTTGTTTCTTCACAGTTTTAAATTCCGGTTATTGTGCGTGTGATGCTAATTAATAGTCCTTGTGTTGTCACCCGGTTAGCGAGCACAACATCTTTCAGAAAACGCTAGATAAACTCCAGGAAGATAAATTATTTTATCTACATATCAAGTATTATAATGGAAATATATTATATTGGAGTGAGCCTTACCGTGCTGCTGACTGTAGCCGAATGCGACGCGCAGTTTGAATGCTGAACGGAGAATGATTGACAGCTACAGCGGAGGAAAGACATTCAGCTATGGAATGGCTTTAGATGACTTTGTACTAGCAAATCATATACTAATAATGATTGCTGAAGGATAATGTGACAATATATATTTCTGATGATTATTTAATTATCACGACATGCCTAATCTGAGCAAGTGACTGCCTGTCTTGAGTTTTGTCGACAGACGGAGTCGGCACGAAATTTGACGGAGGCGGTCACCTCGTAATTCTCTATGCAGGAAAAACCCTGCTGAGACTAAACAAGAAAGCAAAAATATATATTTTTACTAAGGAAAATTACAAAAATAGTAACTTGGATAAATTACTTTAATCTGATTACTGGTTTGGAAATAGTAACGCGTTAGATTACTCGTTACTGGAAAAAAGTAGTCAGATTAGAGTAACTCGTTACTGGCATCACTGCCACCAACAGTGCACAACTGCACATTTTGCATCGTCTCCTTTGTCTGACACACCCACATCAGATTTTGGAGTCACTACTAATGAGCTGATGACTTGAATCAGGTGTGTTTGATTGAGGAGACATGCAAAATGTGCACTGTTGGTGGGCCTCCAGGAAATTGGTTGGGAACCACTGCTCTAGATCAATAATTATATAAAAAAGTTGAACTTTACCATTTCGGTAGCCATAACAGGGTCATTTAGAAAATGGGCATGGCAAAACACTCAAAAGCCTATAAATCCTAAACGAAAACTCAGAAGTTCACAAAAATTGGTGAGCATATGAGACATAACATTGAGACATAAAGAAGCATGCACAATTTCATGGAGATCGAACCATAGGTGGCACTATCAACTTTCAAAAAGCTTTGAAAACTATAATTCCTATGGTAAATTGCCTGTAATGGTTTTTTCCTTCTGTGATTAAGGTGGTTAAATTATTGCTAAATAAAACTTAATGTCTTTTGATGCTTATGTGCTTAAAGGCCGGAAATGCTTGAACCCCGATAAATGCTGCTGCTTTAATTGCCATGTGTTTTCTTAAAGCTACACTGTGTGATATTTTCCCCCATCTAGCGGTGAAAAGGTTTATGACCATCGGTGAATATTAGTTTCTGTTCCTCTCAATTCCGATTTCGTTTTAACTCCTACGGTGGCCGATTTAGTCCAAGATTAACATGGCTTCCAGTTCGACCTCGTCCACATTCAACACGGTGCCATCAAGTGTTAAAATGCGAAAGGCGAAGCTTGAATTTACGGGTATGTCCCTCTTTGGCTAATGTACTTTCAAGATGGAGGGGCAACATGGCGACCGGCATTCGAACCCCTCACCCGTATGTATTTTTCAATGGCATATTATAAACTTACGAGAAAACTTTATTACTTGAAAGAAGTAAATATACATTAATGAGCACATATATTTTTGAAAGAACTAAGTGTTTTTAGCTAAGAATAAACTAAAAAAGTTACACAGTGTAGCTTTAACTAGTTATAAAAAACAAATAAACGAACAAACCTTCACAATCAAGGAGATAGTCTGCCCAGTAGCCCATGGTTGGACTTTCTTTAAGTCTTCGATTACTCCCCGAAGGATTGAGGTCAGGTTTGAAGACTATCTCAAGCAGTGAGTTGCTTTTCAGAGTGGCACAGGGCAGGAGCCAGCAAAGTTGGGTGTTGCTGCAGTGCAGTCAAAAACTCCAGGATTGAAAGACCCTCCCTGAATCTACAGAGTACAGAACATTGTTTTACTGCTGTGTAGTGGCAATTGAATTGAAATTAAAGAAAACTATTAAATATTCTTTTCTCTACAATGAGAAAAATGAGGGGGATATGTTGTGTATAGAACCCAATTTTTGCGTTGCACATTAAAAGTTAATTATTACAAACTAAGTATTACACACAGAAACAGAAGACTGGAATGACACAGACGGCTGGGTGGCTTGAGCACTTATACGGTGCCTTCAGAAAGTCTACACGCCCCATGCACTTTTATAAAACTTTGTTGTGTTATGGATTCAATTTAAAACCGTAATAAACAGTTTTTTAGAAATATAGCAAATTTAATTTAAAAAAAAAAATTGTCACATTCGCATAAGTTAATGAACCCTTTTCTCAGTACGCTGTTGAACCAGGCTTTACACATCCATCAACATCAGCACACTCTTATGTGATTTTATATTATATCTGCTTTTATATTATATATAGAAACCTTTAAATTCAATACAATTTTATTTATAGTATCAAATCATAAAAAGTCATCTCAAGACACTTTACAGTAGGTCTACACCACACTCTATAATATATAAATTATATAAATACATAAAAAAAAAAAAAAAGAAGAATCTCATCACTACAAATATCGTATTACCTGTCAATTACAGATGAGTTGCGGTCAATAATATACCATTGGAGGTAGTCTGAAACAATTTCTTTTTTTTCTTCCACAGTAGCCACATGTCTCAGACAACCTGCTGTCTGTAAAATTGTGCTGTCTCATATCATACATTCGTGCAGATCACCCAATGAAGCAGCATTCTCAATCTGAAACACATGAAAAGGGGCATAAACACCCCAGTCAATAACTGGAAGCACTGTATCTCTTTGCCTTTTTTTTAATGAGATACATACACAGCATAGTGTAATCTTACACCATCAAAAACTAATAAATTAATGAAACAAATTCTGCACTGGATATAGGAAGTAAACATTGTCTCAAAACACTGCAGAAACGATGTAAAACTCTGCCCTGCCCTGCCCTGCCCTGCCCTGCCCTACCATACCATACCATACCGTAGTCTTATACTATTCTCACCTCTTGCAAAGCTTTCCCTATTTCTTCATCAGTTATTACATTAATTGGTGCTTTGAATGAAGGCTGGCCTGCAAGATAATGTACAAGATCTTTCGACAGGAAATGGGGTCCTGGACCTCCATGCACAACTGACACAGCAATCATCTCTTCTGCCAGGTAGTATTCATCCTCCCTAACAGCTGTGAATGAATTCATTTTGCAAAATTAAAACAAACAATGCATTATATACTGTAAAATACAAGCATATGTCAAGTGATATATATGGTCAATGATCATTAACCAACTATTAGTAGCCTATAGTACACATCTAACCCATAGGCTTACCATTTGCATTGTAGACCAAGAAACATTGTCCTTCTGGTCCATCAAAAATGGGCCGGTCTTTTAGGTGTTTCATTAGTAGAGTTGAAAACTCTCGTCTTGGACCACCAGAGTCTATTCCCTCTTCCAGAACACCAGTATCATCAGTAAATTTGACCAGCATGTCACAGGTTTCAGAATATGTTGTACGCTTGAAACTAGGGATGCACGATATATCGGCAACATATCGTTATCGGCCGATAAATGATTATTTTTGATGTTATCGTTATCGGTCCAATAAGAAAATTTGACCGATATAGTCAAGCCGATAGATAATGTATTATTTCCTTCAGCTGAGACGGACGCGCTGTCCACCATGATGGGTTTGAATTGCTCTAAATATGTTTGGAATCACTTCGAAAAGGAAAATACAGTTATGTGCAACATGTGCAGCGCAAGTGAATAGAGAATAGAATAGGCTGTAAAAGAGCGTTGTGTTTCAGCGCGTTTGTTGAGGGAAGAGCGCGCCCACGGAGTTACACCTTCATGAAGAGCACAGTCAAGTTCGCTTGTGCATTCACAGCCTTTTGTGCCATTGTAAGTTGTAATATTATATTTATTATTATTCTGTGTATGTAATATCATATAGGATGCGTTTGGTTGAGTTAATAAACGATGCAGTAAAGCACTTCATTGTACCGGTCTTTAGCTTCAGCGCGCGCCCACGGAGTTAAGGCCAATTTATACTTCTGCGTCGAGTGCACGCAGAGGGTACGGCGTACCCTACGCATAGACGCGTTGGATACGCCGTACCCTACGCCGTAGCCTGACGCGCACCTCTCCAAAAATGTAACAACGCGTCAATTCTACGCGGACCGCAAGCGCTGTGATTGGTCTGCCAGAACCCTTCCCTCAGGTCAATAAATAAATAAAAAATCTGCGATAGGAGTGTGTGTGTGTGTGTGTGTGTGTGTGTCCAGAAATTGGATGATAGTTCCTTACGTCTGCTATAACACAATATTTTGCAGTCCAGCGATTCTTTATGGTAATAAATAAATACATAGATCCGCTGAGTATAGTTTATTTATTTTCTCATTAAAACCAAAGATGTTAATCAGTAATTGTATATCAAGAACAGGGACACATTAGGGTATATTTCGTGAATGAAGTCTCCGCAACAGCAATCGATTGCTCGAGCCACCGCTGCTGAAAACAGCGGCCACGAGCTCCGCATGATTTCACAAAAACATTCCAGCGCCAGATCGCCTTATTTAACTTTACTAATCAACTAGAGATGCTTAATTTGTATTAGATACAACAACTCAAGCTGCAAGAAAAGCCGCTCTCTCACTGCTGCTGATATTCCGACATGAATGTACAGATTCTACACAACAAGCTGCTTCTTCTTCGGCTGTTCTCTTGATTACACCAACATGCCCGAGGACACTGCCTACTAGCGTCTGCATGTGTAATTGCACATTGACGCAGACAACAGCGCAGAAGTATAAATGCTCACGACGGCGTCGGCTACGCGCGTAGCCTACGGCGTACACTACGGCGTACACTACGGCGTACTCTCGACGCAGAAGTATAAATGGGCCTTTACACCTTCATGACGAGCACAGTCAAGTTTGCTTGTGCATTCACAGCCTTTTGTGCCATTGTAAGTTGTAATATTATATTTATTATTTTGTGTATATAATCCCATATAGGATGCGTTTGGTTGAGTTAATTAACGATGCAGTAAAGCACTTCATTGTACCGGCGCGCGCATTTCAAACAGAAATGCACAGCATTAATAACTACTGGGACTGTCCTATACATAACACTGCAATGAGAATATTTCTGTTATAAAACGTAGTGAATTCTCTGGGTTTAGTTGTTTTTCAGCGCGCTGTTGTGGGAAGCGTCAACAACGCATTCTGACCAGCACAGTCAAGTTCGCTCGTGCATTCGTGTCATTTTAAGCATATGTAAGTCGTAATATTACGTTTTTTTAGTATAAACATCTGATTAAAGTCATATAGGATGTGTTTCGTTAAGTCAATAACTCGCAGTGCTTCACTGTACCGGTGATCATCTTAAGTTTCAGCACGCTCTCAAACAGGGGAAGAGCATCCACAGGAGTTATAACCCTTCACCTATGCGTGATTTTGTGCCTATAAGTTGTAATATTATATTTATTTTGTATAAATATCTGATTGTTCTAATTAAACTTCTAATTAAACTTCTAAGCGCTTCAGTTTATGGTTGTTCGTTCATTCTCTCCAGCTTCAGCGCGCTCTCAAACAGCAACATTATTCCTAATAGACTAGACTAATATTACAGATGTTTACTATTACTGTAATATTAAACATATATTTTTTTCAAAAACACAGAAGCATTATTTTTTATAATTAGCACTTTTATTGTTCTCGTATCATTTCCATCAACAATATGGTTTGATTAAAACCATTTCTTTATCGTCTGTGCGGAGGTTATTTCATGCACTTGCATTCTGATTCTTTATTATGCAGCCTAAGTACTGCTGTTCAATTACTTGTTTGCCTTATTTAGGTATATTATTTTTATTTTTTAGACAATATAATTTTTGGTAACATTTTACAAATAAGGTCTCATTTTATTAATGCATTAACTATCATGAACAAACAGAGAGCAATAACCTTTGTTTCTTTTAGTAATAAAATGTTTGTTTTGTAACAGTCCATTCACAGTTCATACCTAATGTTAAAAGACACAACTTTGGGTCTGAATATGTTGAGATTAACATGAACTAAAATTAATAAATCCTGTTGAAGTATTGTTCATTCATTGTTGGTTAACTAATACTGACAAAAATTAAACCTTATTGTAAAGTGTTAAAAAAAAAGTTTTGGCCATAGGAGTGTAAAATTAATTTGAAAAGGTAAGGAATCTCACACTGGTTCAAATAGGCTACTGTAGTGTATAGGTTTGATTTATGTTGAAGTGTTTGGGACATGGCTTTTAATGGTGAGCCTTTTGTTTGTGTAATCAGGCTCTCAGAGTTTATTAAAATTATTTATGTTTATTTATTATGTATTTAGATTTATCGGCCAATATATCGGTTATCGGCTTTCAAATATTAAGAATTATCGGTTATCGGTATCGGCCAAAATGTTCATATCGGTGCATCCCTACTTGAAACCTCTGACTGCCCCGTCCCAAACATTAGCCCTTGAAATGTTGAACCGGCTGACTCTTTAATGATCAATAGGAAGTGACAGGTTTGCTACTGTTACGCCCTCTAGGCGTCTTGTTTTGGGTGTTCTGTTGCAGGAGCCTGCTTCCCCATTGGTTCATCCATTTGCACTTGCTCCAGCCAATCGCTGCCTGTCTTGTGACCAACCAATCGCACACGGGGACTTGAGATGATCCAGGGCTATAAAAACTCAAGATGGCTGCTATACAAGGAGACCTCTTTTGTTTTGTACTGCTTGTGGTTTTTTTTTTTTGATGTAAAGCTTTTCAATTGGTTTCCCCTTTTTTTTTGACTTTGTAAGGTCCCTGGACCTTTTGTGTGTTTGTTGGATTTTGTTTTGAATTGGGAACAGGTTAGGGGCCCTGCACATTGCTGCTACACGTAGACCTTAACCCTGTATAGTAACATCAGGTAAGGAGTGTTGCCACCTGTTGTAAGTTTTGTTTTATTTAGCGTAGGTAGTTTTTTTTGTTCCTGTTTTGTTTCTAGTAAGCTTTTCCTACCTTTTATTAAGTTGGACTTTTGGTTTTCCTTGTTTCTTTTTGTTGGCAATACTCTGGTTCCCTTTTCACCCCTTTTATTTCTTTTCATTCTCTTTTCTGATGGACTGTAAATATGTAAATACATTTACCGATCCTCAGTAAAGCTTTACTTATTATGCTCCAAGCTTGGTTGGTGGTCTGCTTAAGTCTTCCGTTCTCTGTGTATTATGAGTTGTTCTAATTGATTCTAGATCTAGTCTATGTTGATGTCCCTTACATACCTCTAGATTAGTTGGGACATAACAGCTACGATGTCAGGTAATGTAATGTCCGTCTCCTCCCTCCAATGAAAAAAAAATGACAATTTGTGGATATTCCAGATATACCAGAACTATTGTACAGTGAAAAAACAGGAGTGCTACAGTCAAAAGCTGTCATATTACATTGCTGTGTGTTGGAAATTCTTCACATTGACAGCAACCAGCTATTCGTCCTCTTTTATCAACATTTGGTGAATACAGGTCTGTGTATTTACTGCTGGGAAATTACCATTTCCATGTTAAAACATCTTACAAACAAATGTCTTCCCCCATGTAATCAGTTAAACAAACTGAAATTATGTCTGTCAGTCATGATTCTTTTTTTATTTACCCGTAGCAGGAAGTTTTTACTGGATTTGTTTCAGGTGGATCCAGATCCTCAGCATCAGATATTACTATCTGAAAAAAAGATTAAAATGTCTGAAAAAAACAACACTGAAAGCAAGAAATGTCATGGTGCCAGTCTGCCTTATTACCTGTCCTGGCTGAATTGAAGATGGATGTCCTGGTGCATCTATGCAACATAATAAAACAAAAATGATTAGCTCCATGATAAAGGCTATACATGTAGTTGAGTAAAAGGTAGTAGTAGAGGGAACAGAATTTTTTTTTTTTTAGATTATTTTGTTATAAATCACATTACACATATGGTATTTTCTGTTTCAAGTTCATCAGAGTGAATAACAACTTAAAGATAGATTATTTCTTAAGAACATGTGGATAGGAGTGCTTGATAGGAGTTTTTTTTAGAGATGCTCCGATCAGCATTTTTGGGGCCGATTACCGATCACCAAGATCATGATCTGCCGATTGCCGATCACAGAATGACAGGGGAATGGCAATCTTTTATCTATAATCTTGCAGAGTTTGCACCATTTGTAGAAATGAAACTAACTCTAAATTAACTGAGTCAAGATCTTGAAGAACCACCAAGTGTTTATTTTAGAAAATGAGATAACTTAAGGCTACTGTAGGCCATCTTTCCCAAATAAATGTATATAATAAATGTATATAATTATCTCACCTAAATATTTGATCATGCAGTGCATTTTTGTTTTTAAAAACAATTTTTCAGGTAGGTCTAACATTAGTATTGAGGTAAGAAATACTAAAGACATTTAATAAGAAATCAAATGTAAATTAATATTGGTCTTCCCTGAATAAATTAAATTAGATTAATCCTTACACTTAAGGTTGCAAAAGTTAGTCATTCAAGAGCAGTGAGTGTCATAAAGGTTCATCAAACAACACAAGACAGAGAAACTCAGAGACAGCAGCAGTTTATTCGACAGCTGTCACTTTAAGAGTGAACACGGTTACAGTTACATGCAGTTGCACAAACGTTCACTCGCGAGTCACGACGGGGTTTACGTGCACACTCGTCAAGACGCTCATTTGGTACACACATTTGTGTGTATCTGACCATTTCAGCGCAATTTGTACTCGCAAGCTTTTTGTGAGATGGCCTGTGTGTGTGTGTGTGTGTGTGTGTCCAGACCGTGCGCGCGAGTGCGGTTTGAACACTGGCAAGACTTAAAAATAAATGCAAATAATAAACTTTAGTGACGATGCGACACTGCCTCGATTGTGCAAATCCTGTGTCAACTGTGCAGCTGATTTTAGTGCAGATGCGCTGATGTGAAGCCATTTGAGCATTTTGAGGGAGAGAGAGAGAGCGCGCACGCGGTGATTCACGCGCGCTGTTTGTGAACTTACGTCCCACAGAAAGTTTTCAAATGACTGCGTAAGTTATTTAATATAGAAATATGAATTGTACCTCACCTTCAGCATTATAGTTATTTTACCCGCGCTGGAAAGAGAATGAGACGGTGTCGCTGCATATCATGCCCTCGCTCTCACGGCAGGGGCGGGTTTATGTGTCGTCAGCATACGATCGGTTCATGAGATCGGCCTTTTTGGAGATCGCCGATCAATCATCCCAAAGCGATTATCGACCGATCGAGATCGGTTGCCGATCAATCGGAGCACCCCTAGTTTTTTTGAGTTGCTTTTTGATTCGAAAGGTACAAAATAAGAAAAATCTGAAGGCTCAAAGTGGCCAAGTCATCCAGAACCAATTTAAAAGTACTCTCATGAAATTTGGCATCTAGCCTTCGTCAGCGAGTCAAACGTATGCAATGAGAGACAATGGGTCTTTTCTAGTGGCCAAGGTGTTCTGGGCTAGAGTGTTTGTGTTAGACATCTTAAAACCAGCAGGTGTCCTTCAGGCCTACAGTCAAATCATGTAAACACTATGTATACGCCAAGATTCCTATTAGTTAATTACCACTAGAAAAAAAAAAAAAAACATTGTCTCTCATTACATCCCCCCACTTCATTCTCATGTTTTTTTGAATGCTTTGGTTAATTTTGTCATTTTTGTTTATTCAGCAGCAAGAGTTTATTGTTATGTTTTTAGGACGCACCAAAAAGCTCTTGCAGGTGAATTAAGTAAAGCTCACACAAGTCCTTTAGGGAGCTAGGGGGCACCTCAGTCAGTTACAGAAACAGCCGATAGCATGTAGCAACGTTGAGCTTATGTGCGGTCTTGCTGTATCTCTAGGTGAACAAAAGTGACAAAACATCTCCAAAACAGCATTATACATGTATAATTTTTTTTAAAAATTGCCCATTAACTGGTAGGGAAAGCACTGTAGCCCAATAAAATATGAGTTATTATTATTATTTCCATTCAAGAAGTAAAGAAATAATTTCAACCCATGCACGCCTGAAAGTTTGTGTACAAGTGTGCAACACATACCTTTCATCTTCCAGTTTGAGTTTGGGAGTACTTCGAGGAAACAGATAAAATTATCAACAATTTTCAACAGCTTTATTGTTCCATTACCACATCCAGTATATATCAATGCTGAATGGTTTCCTGTGTTACATTTACATTTATGCATTTGGCAGACGCTTTTATCCAAAGCGACTTACATTGCATTCAAGGTACACATTTTACATTTTGTCAGTTCTTGCTTTCCCTGGGAATCGAACCCATGACCTTGGCGTTGCTAACGCCATGCTATACTGTTTGAGCTACAGGAAAGCTATTGTTACTGTGTTGTTATTTTTTTTTTATTTGTTATTTGTTGTTAGTGTTACTGTATAATAGCTCCTGCAAAATAATCAAAACAAACCTTTTTCCACTAAAATATTGACCAGGACAAAGAATGTATGTGTAAAATTCAATGCACATCTAATAAATAAATACAAACATACATACATATTTTGAAAAAGAGAAATAACTGATGTACCAAAGTGTCAGCTCGATTGAATTCAGCTGTGCTCCTTGTTGTGATGACAATTTCTGAATCAGAATCAGAATCAGAGTCTGAGGTATCATCCACTGAAAGAAAAAAATCAAACAAACATTATCTATCCTCCAGCAGAGTATAAAAATAAGTAAACATATTGAATAATGAGATCCACTAACCTCTTTTATAGTGTTTTTCTAGGCAAATGAAAAAAGTGATCCTGCAATATGCCTTTCCTATTTCCTTTTTATAGTCTGCCAATTTGAATGGCCTTTCTGACCCAGGCACATGGACCACCTCTGAGCAGTCTGGATACAAAAGGACGTAAGGTCCTTCGTGCATGTCCTTGTTAAATGTTCTCATTTTCTGAACAGCTTGTTTCAGTAGATCAGGTGCTGCTACCTCCGGGTCTGTAAATAACGGGAGTTTTCCCTCTTAGAGGTTTTAAATCAGCTCCATCATTTTCATGTGGCACCATCAACCCTACATTTATCTAGTAAATAACAAAGATATATACTTAATGTATACATAAGTAAAATAAATATACACATACATTACACACAAATACATATAGAGCATTGCAAAATTGTATAGGACGGTCAGTACAACGTACCTGGATGTGTTTTCTTTCTTTAGGCTTAGATCTTCCTTTTGGCCCATAGTTAAAAGACCGAGCCGTTCTTTTGACTTCGAGCTTCTGTACTCCATGAACTGTTTGTATGATGGGCATGGTTGTTCTGCTGAATTGGTCAGTTCCGTTTCAAAACAGAGTTATAAGCGCTCAAAAAATCATTATCAGCATTAGTGAGTTTTTATTCACATGGCCTCAGAGATAGCTAGCATTTTGCTACACTAAACAACCTACTTTGCTTAGCACTGTCCGGGTGTCGAGACGACCCCTGTGTTTCCGTCTGATCCGCGTCCTTCAGAAACTCCAAACATGACCACACGTAAAGCAAAACCGCATTAAGCTGTTCACAAAACGGGCAAAACATCCCTCGGCCGCAGTCCATGTTCGATCACCATAAACGGTATTTACGCCATTTACTCCACAACCACAACACAAATTGACCGTGCTCACCAACAACAACGCCTTTCATTGTAAATTTGTTTTGTCCTTGGTAAAAGTGTTTTGCCGATGTAATTGTGTTTTATGATAGGTAAAAATGTTTTCCAAAATGTAAATTTGTCTTGAGCTTCGTAAAAGTGTTGCACACTTTGTAATGTTGTTTTGCACTTCCTGGCCACTGTAGGCTACTACATAGGTACTAACAAGTTTTTTTTTTTTTATTGCTGGTAGATTACAATAAGAGCATACGGTAGCTATGTAAAACACATTGCTGGTTTGCAACACAGCAGTATCTGATTAACGTTACAGATGGTCGCTATGTAACCAGCATGAACATGACAAAAAAAAGTTTCCTCAGAGCTGCACATTAGTTATGCTAAATTACACGTGTGCGTAGTAAGCATACGGTATGTCACATCATGTCATCCAGCCTCAAAACATAACAACTAGGGGTGCACCGAAATTTCGGCCGCTGAAAATGTTTAGCCAAAAATCGCATTATCGGTTTCGGGCCGAAAAAAACCCACCAGCCGAAAACGTAAACTGAAACTGAATGTCACTCGCCCCTCCCATCCGTGCACGAGCGCTTAGGTTTCACTCACGATCGAGCTGTTATCACGCGTCTGCATATCAAATATTAGGCATATGTCAGAGTTTCAGATGAGGACACCAATAGTGTTAATTTCATCAGACGAGATGAGACTAATTATGTTCGTCAACAACCTTTTTTTCCATGACGAAGACAACGCAGACTAAGACTAAATTAACATGCATTATTGTTGACGAAAAAGGACGAGACTAAAATGTTTTGCATAATATAAAAACCAGGATAAAATCTCTCTTCTTTTTCGTCTACAATCGTCTCTACTTTTTCATCATGAGATAGAATATTCAGCTGTTCAAAATATTCCAAAGGGGTTTGCGCTGTTGCTCAAGTACAGGTCTCAGACTCCTGTTGCTGCCAGCCTGTCATCTCCCGGCAGCGCGCGCGGTCACGTGGTTCATGGAGCTCTCAATACTTCCAGGGCTGTGTCGATACATTTGGCACAAGACTAAGACTAAATTAAAAATAGGTGACAAAATTAACACTAGACACCAAATTTGCAATATGTTGTTTTGCACAGCAATTTAAAATGTAAGTAAAAAATTGTTTACATGCAGCAGCAGAATAGAGGCCCACTGCCATTCTGTGATTTTTGTGTGCAGTTATTCATATAATTGTGGATCTTTTTTAGCACAACTGTTAAAAAATAATTTTATTTGATGGAACATAAAAATGGAAGAATAATATTATTTGGTATTATTATTTATATTTATTCAGCCCAGAATTTTCATTTCGGTGCATCACTAATAACAACAACAACAAATCTGAAGTAACGCTACTCCGGATACCGTAACATTAAAGTCAAAAGACATTCATGACAGCACAGTCAACTGCCAGTATCTAATATCATTCAGCTGAAAGCAAAATTCGAACAAAATTCTTAAAAATAACATTGTCGCAGCTTACCATGATAAATGAAACAGTGTAATTACCTGTGACAATATTTGCTGGTCAGTCCTCCTCCTCAAAATCCCCATCCTCACCATCATCATGTTAAACAGCTCCTCTTCATCTTCCTCCTCCTGAGGTGCTTCGTGCCGGTTCTCCCGGGCCCTGCTATCGGACCTGATCGAGCGCCTCCCGTCCAGCGGCGCAAGGCTGTCCCTCCCTGAAGCAGAGGATGAGGTCATCTTTGCTCCCGTCAGTTTGCACAGACAGTCCACAAACTTTGATAGATTTTTTGATCATTTCCACGTCCAGTTTGTTCCAGGCGGCGACCCCCCAGTCCACAAGCAGGCGTCGGGCGGGGGCTTTTAAGTTACCTCCAGCTGTATACTCCTTATCTGCATCTCCTGCCATCCACTGATCATAGGCATCGTGCAGGCTCGCCTTTGGTTCCTGGTTGGTTGGTTCCACATCGCATCAGGGGCTTGGATATATTTAATGCAGCCTCCCGGAATCACCGCTGTTGTGATATTGTAGCCACATTTTAGTTCCTCTTTGGTGGAGTCCCACGCCAGTAGCCGCTGGGTGAAGTTGAATTTTCCCACCACAGACTTCAGCCAGTCTGCCACGAGAGAGTCATTCATCCAGCCATTCACAGAAGTGGCGATTGTTGTATTAGTAATAGTATAGTAATAGTACTTCGAAAAAGTAATCTGATTACTGATTACTCCTTTAAAAAGTAACTTAGTTACTTTACAGATTACTTTATTTTAAAAGTAACTAAGTTAGATTACAAGTTACTTTATTAGTTACATTCATCAGTTGCCGACAACACCCCTGCCGCCTCAACATAAAAATGACAACCATTTTTGCCAACACTCACTTTATTGGAAGTGCATTTTTAACAGTAATGTCAACAATGTATCTCCTGAAATTGTATCTCCAAAAAAAATATTTTGACTAATTTTATAAAATCTAAACATGTTAATGAAAAGGTACAAATTACTTTGTGTTCTTATTAAATACATTTATGAAAAACAATTTATATTTATTTTTTAATTTATATTTATATATGAATGTAAATAATTATATGGGCCTACACAAATAATATAAAATCACAAGATTTATAGTTTATTGTAAATGTAATGTGCAGCTCTGTAAAGGGACAACAAATATATGATAGATACGTGAGAAAAATATATTTTTTAATAATCTTTAAGTGCACAAAACTATGAAAATATATGAAATGCTTAAAAACAGAGCGGCAACAAACGTTCACTGATTATTTGTTTCTTCACAGTTTTAAATTCAGGTTATTGTGCATGTGATGCTAATTAATAGTCCTTGTGTTGTCACCTGGGTAGCGAGCACAACATCGTTCAGAAACCGCTAGATAAACTCCAGGAAGATAAATTATCAAGTATTATGAGGGGAATATATCATCTTGGAGTGAGCTTTACCGTGCTGCTGTCTGTAACCGAACGCGACGCGCAGTTTGAATGCTGAACGGAGAATGATTGACAGCTACAGCAAAGGAAAGACATTCAGCTATGGAATGGCTTTAGATGACTTTGTAGGATCATGTGAAAATTTATATTTCTGATGATTATTTAATTATCACGACATGCCTAATCTGAGCAAGTGACTGCCTGTCTTGAGTTTTGTCCCCTGACGGAGGCGGCCGCCTCGTAATTCTCTATGCAGGAAAAACCCTGTGAGACTCAACAAGAAAGCAAAAATATATATTTTTGCTAAGGAAAATGACAAAAATAGTAACTCACAGTGACTTGGATAAATTACTTTAATCGGATTACTGGTTTGGAAATAGTAACGCATTAGATTACTCGTTACTGGAAAAAAAGTAGTCCGATTAGAGTAACTCGTTACTAAGTAAAGCGTTACTGGCATCACTGGCAAGTAAGCAGTTAACTCAAGGACATAAGTATATAGACGAGGTAAGTAGAATGATTTAACTTATTTATTTCACATTACTTCACAAACTCCTATTAACCATGACTACTGCGCTTGTCCGTCTTCTTCTTCTCTCCTTTCTTCTCCTCCCCCTTGTACTCACTAGTGCCTTCTAGTGCAATTACACAGATCACAACATCCCCCCCTTACATAAAGTCAGTAGGTGACTTATTTAGTAATTAACCCGCAAGGCAGTATGTATTGAAAGACATCAGCCATAACAATAGTAACCTGTAAGATTACAAGTGTATTAATGTTTGAAATATATTGTGGAACAGTTTAAGGTAAATATTGACTACATTCTAACATGATCAAGTTAATCAGCTCATGGGTTGGAGACATTAAGTCTTTTGTCTTTATGCACTTCCTGACCATTTAGCATAACAAGCTCAGAGATTGGTGATACTCTGTCTGGGCAGGTTTCCCAAAACCTGTATTTTCCAGGCCTATTCCTGTTCTCTTCATTGTTTCTAAAATGAGCACCATTTGTCTTTAATGACTTTTGGAGCCCCTGAGTGGTAGGCTGATTGAATCTATGCATTTGAGTGACACTGTTATGCTGAGTGATTGGATTAGCATCTATGCATTTGATTGACACTGTTATGCTGATTAAATCAAGCATTGTATTGCTTAGAGTGTCTCCTCCCCTGCTGTAAAATCCCTCCCCTTGAAATGTATATAAAATACAATGTTCAACTGGCTTTAGTCAAACTTGGAACCTCAGCGGAAAGACAGCACGTTTTTCTCAATAAAGAATCCTGCTGAAAAACCTATCCAAGTTCTCCTGGTCTCTACTTCAAGAAACAACAGAAGTTCACAACAAACCCTTCTTGGCATATTAAAACATTATGCTTACTGTAAATGTCATCATTTAAATCTCTTAATTAACATAAACAGCATTAATTAGAAAATGCAATTGTAAATACCAATCAAGTACTTTAACACAATAGAACAAGTACATGCAATTTTCACATCTTTTTTTCACAATCATGTTGTCTTTTTTCACAATGATGTTGTCTTTCGACTTCACTACTTTATGAAGTCTTTCATCCACACTGGTGGTTTAACGACTCTTTCACTCCTCCTGGGAGTGATTGGGGAGTTTTGAGCAGGCAGATTTGATCCCTGAACAGTTTTTTCAGTTTGATCTGGAAATTTAGTCAGTCTCAGTCCATTCCATTTCTTTCCATCGCTAAGCAGGAATGTACGTGGTCCAATCTTTTCACGAATCAACAAAGGTAAGGTATACTTAGGACTTCCTTTAGGAACATGCTCTGGCTTTCTGATTCTTATTTGCTCCCCGACCTTGAAAGGAACAGGTTTGGCTCTCCTCTTCCTGTCTGTGTATTTCTTACTTTTCTCCTGTCTTTCCTTGACAGCATCTCGTACACCAGCACATTTATCACTTTTCCCTCTCACAGGAAAAATGTCTACCTTCGTTCTCATTTTATGGTTATGCAAGAGTTCAGATGGAGATACACCGGTAGTAGCATGAGGAGTAGCACGGTAACTCTGCAGAAACTCAACTACCGACGGTCTCCAAGCTTTTCTCATTTGTTCCGCAGATAAGATACACTCTTTCAGTACTCTGTTCCAGCGTTCAACTGCACCATTTCCCTGTGGGTGATACACACTTGTACGCAGGTGTTTGATACCACGTT
Source organism: Gobio occitaniae (assembly GCA_033150135.1). NCBI lineage: Eukaryota > Metazoa > Chordata > Actinopteri > Cypriniformes > Gobionidae > Gobio > Gobio occitaniae. Next base: position 34,099 of record JARQWZ010002444.1, on the reverse strand, counting down.
CAGAAAGGAAATCCGAAAAAGCTGAAGATAGGAACTGAGGTCCATTGTCTGTAATAACAAACAAAGGGTTTCCTTCTCGTGCGAACACAGAATGTAAGAAAGAAGTAACAACCTCAGTAGTGACATGTGAAGAAAAAGCTACTTCTGGCCATTTGCTGTAATAGTCCACCAATGAAATTGTGAAACGACAACCTGATGCAGCATGTTCGAAAGGTCCGACGATATCATGATCCAGCTTTTGCCAAGGTCCATCCGGGAAATCTACAGGTTGTAGAGGAGCAGGAGCAGTCTTTGCAGATTTATCATTGAGTTGACAAGTAAGACATGTTGAAATCACGGAGTGAACTAACAAATCCATTTTCGGCCACCAGTACAGTTCACGTAGCCTTTGTTTGGTTCTGATCAAACCTTGGTGTGTTTCGTGAGCCAGCTTCACCAGGGTTGAACGAAGAGAAACAGGAACAACGACCCGATGTTCACCTCGTATGATCAATCCGTTGTATACTGACAGTTCATCACGGATGAAAAAGAATGGTGATAGGGCTGGGTCTACATATAGCTGGGCTGGGCTGACCGTCTGGCTACTCTCATTCCAGCACGTCCAATTCCGGCCAGCAAGGTAGTTAATGCTTTGTGATCAGTACGTAACGTAAAGTGATGACCCCATAAGTACGGACGCCATTTCTCTACAGCAAACACGCAAGCTAAAGCCTATTTTTCCACTGTAGAGTATTTCCTCTCAGCCGCACTAAGCGTACGTGAAGCAAAAGTGACTGTGTTCTACACCATCTGCATAGAGTTGTGTCAGTACTCCCCCAAGGCCATAGTCTGAAGCATCAGTTGACATGATCATAGGAAGGGAAGGGTCAAAAGTGCAAGCACTGGGCTCTCCACCAACACAGCTTTCAGTTTGTTAAAGCAGCGGTCTGCTTCCGCAGTCCATTCAAACAAAGTTTCAGAGGCATTTCTTAGAAGAGCACGTAATGGTTCCACCTCTGTGGCAAAGTTTGGGAAGAATTTACTGTACCACGATCAATCCAAGTAATAAACTAAGAGAAGAGATGTCGTGTGGGGTAGGAGCATCGACCATAGCTTCGATGTGAGCAGTGTCTGGTAAGATTCCTTCCTTTGAGATCACGTGACCCATGAATTTGAGAGAAGTTTGGTTGAATGTGCATTTCTGCATGTTCAGTCTCAAACCAGCATCTTTCAGTTTCTGAATAACAGTGTGTAGGGTTTTGTCATGTTCAATCTGTGAAGCGGCCTAAACTATTATATCGTCCAAATAGTTTCTCACACCCGGAAAACCTTTTAGCACTGTCTCCATCATTTTCTGGAAGGCTGAAGGAGCAGAAGCCAATCCGTGAGGAACACAACGGAATCTGAAAAGACCCTCATGCGTAATGAAGGCAGTTATGTCACGGCTGTCAGCGTGTAAGGGTAGTTGATGGTAAGCGCATGTTAGATCAATAGTCGAAAATACAGCTGCCCCCCTCAACTTACTCAACAGCTCATCCATATGGGGTAATGGATGTGTCAACTATTAATGCTTTGTTCGGTTCACGAAGATCAACACAGTCTAATTTTCCCTAATTAATTCCCTTTCTTTGTAGAGACTACTATTGGCGAAACCCAGGGGGAAGCATCGATTCGCTCAATAATACCTTGATTCAGCAGGGATTGTAGTTCCTCTGAAACTGCATTATGCACAGAAAAGGGAGGTCGCCTGACTTTTTGTTGAACTGGCATTGCATCATCACAAGCTTTGACCTTGTGCATGAAGCCTTTCACACACCCCACGGGCTCAGCATTTGCAACACTGTGAACTGAAGCAGAGGTAGTAGAAACAGTAACAGTACAGTCATGGTTAATTGTACATTTCAGTGCTTTAAGTACATCCATGCCTAATAAGGCAGATCCGTTTTTCACAACGTAGAGTGGAATGGTAGCAGACACTCCATGTAATGACACATTAGCTGTGAGACATCCTAGAACTGGAATGTGTCCTCCCATGGACGTAACCAATTCAACACTCGGCGCAGACAGTGGAGATGTACTGAAATAATGCTTGTACAAAGTCTCTGGCTAAATCGAAACTGCCGAGCCTGTATCCACGACAAACTCGGTCTCCATAGACTGGCCTGTGTCAGTAGAAATGTGCACACAACACTTGATCCTGTCATCCAAATTTACACAGTTCATATTGCATATTTGTATTACATCTGTTCAGGCAGAACTGCATGAACAGATGTTGTCGAACGGCATACTTTCACAAAATGTCCTGTTTTGCCACATACGTTGCATTTAGCTTTAGATGCTGGACAATCCGATGCATTTTCCAAGTGCTTATTAGAGCCACATCTATAACAAGTACGCTGTGACGCAGTAAGCTTACTCGGTTTAGTTTTAGTTCTGTCTTTTGTAGTCGATCGGTAATGAGAAGTCTTTGAACTCACCGCCTGTACCGGAGCAAGATCTCGAAGTAAATTTGCGTTGTGCAACGCTTGCTCAATCTGGCATGCAACAGTTACAGCAGCCTCCAACGAAGCGGGCTGATCCAGTAGAAGTTTCTCGCACACTGTTGTAGCGTACGCCTTCTCGATGAGCTGATCCCGGATCATTTCTTCCTCTACTGTACCATAAGCACAATAGACTGCCAATTCTCGTAACGCTGAGGTATATTGTGCAATCGTTTCATCCGCGCGCTGAGCTCTGTGTCTGAACTGGTGACGTGCAACAACCTCGTTGACTTTCGGAATGAAATGTGCTTCCAAAGTCACTATCACTAAATGAGACCCGTGTTACATCCAATGTAGCTACTGCCATCTATTGGCTCCTGTACATTACGATGAACTTGAATGCAGATTAATTGAAAGGCATTTAGGAGATTATCCACACTAATTTTCCCCGGCCTTAATTTAAGACCGGCCTTTATTTGTTCGTGCTGACCATGCCCCCGGCCACTATCAGAGGCCCGGCGTTTAATTGACTACAGGCTTTTATTTGAGGAATTATGGTAGTTCACAATTGGGTCAAGTATTTGTCATCTTATGTAATGCAAATAGTAAATGGAGTTGTAGAGGAAGCTCAGGTTTAATTTAATTGTTCACATGCTTCAGATCAGTTTGATTAGTATTAAACCCTTGCAACTTTGCAAGAAAGGTTAAAAAAAGGTAAAAAAAAAAGAGAATTAATGATTTTTATTCAAGCTGAATGAACAGAAATGGACCAAACACAATTAATTTACTGTATAGTTCTTTTTGTATCATTATGTGAAGTTTGCCTTCCTGTGGAGTGACATTCTTCTCTTTAGCAGTTTTTAAATTTTCAATGGCAACAACATTCAGCGTTTTAATTCACTTCCTTGAGGCTCATATTACAGATTAGTCATTTTGACTTTTCTGATCTTCATCTCGACACTACTTGACAGTCCACGACTGACCAGATCTGGTTTTATCTGAAACAAAGATGGGCAGACAGATCGAAAAGTATTTGAATTCCATTATGGAATATGGTGTGGTACGAGTACCACTAGTAGTACTCAGGCTGCCTCTAGTGGTACTCAGAGGAATCACTAAATAAATTAATGTTAAAACACATACATTTTAATTTAATCTTTATTTGAGTAATTTTTTTTTTTACATTTAAGTACAGTACAGTTTTAATTTAACTTTACAACACATTTTAATTTAATCCTTATTTTATTATTTTATTTACCTGTATGTAAGTACAGTGCAGTGATAATGTACAAACTGTGTATTTACAATGTTAAAGTGACTGACAACAATAAATATTCTTATTAGGAATAAACTGTCTTGTTTTTGAACTGTGTAGAGCTGTAGCTGAATAGTTAGGCCTACTACGCCACTGTATTTTAATTTTGGTCATTATGGTGGTACCTGGAGAGCCAAATATTTTCTGAGGTGGTACTTGGTATAAAAAGTTTGAGAACCGCTGGTATAGAGTATAGAAGTTTAATTAAATCCTGTGATGTTTGTTTTACCTCCACTGGTACATTTAACACAGTGCAGTCGCCATAATTCATCAGAAAGAAAGAATGACCAACATCTGGATTTAAAACCACTTGAAACAGGATTTCCTGAAAAAGAAAAGAAACAAAATCATGACTTATAGTCTACATAAGTCTGTAAACTGAAAAAGAAAATCTAAGTACCGGGTTTGGCTGAAGACCATACTTCCAAGTGACAACTAAGACCCAAAAAGCAGTGAAGTTCATCTGAGGAAAATACTGGTTTATATCCTGAGTGGCGCAAGTGAGCACACTTCCATTAGTGTACTGCTGATATGAGTACATGCCACTGTAATCATCGTCAAAGTCATTCCAGAGCGCAGCAATGTAATCTTCAGCTCCTCTGTGTCATAAAACAGAGACGGATTCAGATGCGAGCTAAAGATAGAGTGTTTATTTCTCAGAACATCTGATCAGATGAACCGTGACACTCTGGTGGGAATTGTTATGGGAAAATTTTATCATAGCCATACATTAAACATTGCGCATGAAATGTTTATTGATTTGCATATATTCATACAGAACCAGCTTACTGGGTAAAAGGTCATATACGTTCTACACTCAGGGGTCAGGATGGCCTAAACGTAGGGATCAGAGTTAAAATGAACAGCACACTTGGGATTTGAGCAAGCAGCTTTTCTTGTTATGTGTGGAAATTTACAGGAGGAGTGACTTTGTTTGGGAAACTGATAAAAAGCTGAGTGCAGTTATGTCTAGTTAGTGCACTCTGCAGACATTGAAGATGGCTGTATGACTGTGACTCATTTCTTGCAAGAAATTAAATCTTTATAAATACAATTGGGCAAGGTTTTGTCTCTTATTCAGTAATTCGGCGATAGTAGAAATTTTGCCACGACAGAATATAGTAAAGTCCTGATATTGATCGCATGTTGAATGAAAGGAGTCCATTATAATTAACCTGGAATATGAGAAATTAATTCAAACCCATCAGAAAATTATGAGTTGGTTTACTACAGCATTTACATTTATTCTTCGACTGTCAATGACATTGAAATCTCACATATATGTTGTTGTACATGTGGCCCAAGAACGTAAATGGAGTTGAAAGACCAACAGAAAAGTAGCTTTCACCACCAGTTTCAGTACATTCACTGCCACAAATATACCCGTGCAACTTATAACTGGTTTTGTGGTCCAGGGTCACAATTGAAAGTAAAATCAGCATTTTATGTCGATGTAACGTCTCGGTTACGTATGGTAACCCTCGTTCCCTGAAGGAGGGAAAGGAGACATACCTTGGACGTACCGACGAATTGGGATCACTTCTGGGAGCCCCAATCAGCTTTGAGATATAGAGAACAGGCCAATGGGCCTTTGGCGTGCGAGATTTGCATCTCGCGCTCCGCGCAGCGGGTATAAACAGGAAGCGAGAGCGAATGCACGCTGTTTTTCACTGAGGAGCAGAACTTAGTGACTCGGCCCTGCAGTGATGGTACAGCAACTGTGGCGACGGGACGCATGTCTCCGTTCCCTCCTTCAGGGAATGAGGGTTACCATACGCAACCGAGACGTTCCCTTTCAGTCAGTCACGTTCGTTGTACGTCGGACGTACCGACGAATTGGGATCCCTTTGGAAAACGCTAAAGTTACTACCACTTCCAGCGCCCAGCGATGAGCCCCTCAGACCCCGATCTGCTGCAGGCGGGGAAATTCACGCAGGGAGAGTCTAAGCTGCTGTTCCGCAAGACCCACTCAGCTGACTGTATTGGATAACGCTGGGAAAGCGTGCCTGTGAAGGCCGCTGCGGAAGCCACATCATGCCTGGAGGGAGTTAACATGTGGAGAATACACGTATGGGCTGGCCGTGGGCAGCACAACATACGGAAGTCCAAGGGGTGGCCCCGGCAAATTAGAGGAGGGGGACAACACCTTCCTGAGACGGCAGAGAGAACTCTGCCAAGGGAAAGACACGGGCTCGCCGTAGGGAGCTGTACCGTGGAAGAATACACATATGGGACCGCCGTGGGGGTCACAACATATGGAACCCAGCCTAACACAAGTTCCACCAATGCATACTAGTGTTAGATCTGGCGTCGAACGCTCCGCCACGTCCGACTGCCGCGGGTTGCCGAGGACTCAACAGGGTTCGCCGTTCTGGGGAACTCGACTGGAGCAGATAAGCGCACGTATCCGTACCATAAGGGAGGGAATGGCGCAGCAAGCCGACACTAGAACGGGCACTTCGGTGTTACTGACTATGGGAAGTGAGCACACAGGAAGATACCGGCTGTACACGAAGGCTATAGAATCTAGCAATCGTGTTAGGTGTCGTCCAGCCCGCAGCTCTACAAATATCTGTCAGCTTTGCGTTCTGTCCACGTAAGTCCGGAGAGCACGGACGGGACAGAGAAAAGCTAGGGCTGGGTCTGCCTCCTCCGAAGGCAGCGCTTGCAGGCTCACCACTTGGTCCCGGAAGGGAGTAGTGGGAACATTGGGTACATATCCAGGCCGGGGTCTCATGATCACGAGAGTTACCGGGCCCGAATTCCAGGCACGATTTGTCGACCGAAAATGCCTGCAGGTCCCCTACCCTCTTGATGGAGGCCAACGCAGTCAGGAGTATTGTCTTTAACGACAAGATTTTCAACTCTGCTGACTGCAAAGGCTCAAAGGGCGCTCTCTTTAGTGCAGTTAGCACCAGAGTTAAGTCCCAAGAGGTTTAGAGGGAGGGGAGGCGGATTTAGTCTCCTCGCCCCCCTCAGGAACCTGACGATCAGATCGTGCTTACCTAGAGATTTTCCATCTACAAGCTCATGATTAGCGGCGATAGCGGCAACATAGACTTTGAGGGTGGAAGGAGACAGCCTTCGCTCCAACCCATCTTGTAGAAAGGAAAGCACAGACCTGATCGAACATCTTCGGGGGTCTTCTCGGCGAGAAGAGCACTAATCGACGAACAGGTTCCACTTCAACGCATAGAGGCGCCTCGTAGAGGGGGCTCTAGCGAAAGTGATGCTTTCAACTACCGCTTTGTGTAGGTCACCTAGAACCTCCGCGTCCCGTCCAGGGACCAGACATGGAGTTTCCAGAGGTCCGGACGCGGGTGCCATAGGGTGCCCAGTCTCTGAGTCAGGAGGTCCTTCCTCAGAGTAATGGGCCAAGGAGGTGCTGTCGCGGGAGGGAGGTGGTTTCCTCCCTGACCTTGCACAGTGTCTGCGCAAGAAGGCTCACTGGGGGAAACGCATATTTGCGTTGGCCCTGGGTCCAGCTGTGTGCCAGGGCATCCGACCCGAGGGTCCCCTCGGTCAAGGAATAAAACCACTGACAGTGGGTCGTCTCTGGGGAGGCAAACAGGTCTACCTGTGCGGCCCCGAAACGACTCCAGATCAGCTGAACCACCTGGGGATGGAGTCGCCACTCTCCCGGAAGCACCTGCTGACGTGACAGCTCGTCGGCTGCACGATTGAGCAGGCCCGGAATGTGAATGGCATGAAGCGACCTCAGATGCTTCTGACTCCATAAGAGGAGATGGCGGGCGAGTTGTGACATGCGACGGGAGCGTAGACCACCCTGTTTGTTGATTTACGCTACGGCCGCAGTGTTGTCCGTACTGACCAGAACGTGCTTGCCTCTGAGCGGAACTTTGAAGCAGCTGAGTGCAAGACAAACTGCTAACAACTCGAGGCAATTGATATGCTATTGCAGTTCAGGCCCCGTCCACAGACCCGAAACTTCAAGCCTGTTGTACGTGGCACCCCAGCCCGTGGATGAGGCATCCGTGGAGACAACGGAGTGCCTGGACACTTGTTCTAGGGGAACTCCCATCCGTAGAAACAAAGGGTCCGACCAGGAGCTGAAGGTTTGGCGGCACTTCGGAGTCACTTTGACACGGAGGGTTCTGCTGTGCCACGCCCATCTCGGGACTCGGTCGTGTAGCCAGCGTTGAAGCGGTCTCATATGAGCAATCCCAACGGTGTTACTGCAGCTGCAGATGCCATATGCCCCAGGAGCCTCTGAAAATGTTTCAGTGGTGCCGCTGTCCTGCCTCTGAACGAATTCAGGCAGTTCAACACTGACTGGACGCACTCCTCGGTGAGAAAAGAGATCCTCTGTGTGGGACAGAGTTTGCTCTTCTCCCAGTTGATCCGAAGTCCCAACTGGCTGAGATGACTGAGCACCTTGTCCCCGTGTTCGCTCAACTGCTTTTGCGACTGGGCAAGGATCAGCCAGTCATCAAGGTAGTTGAGAATGCGAACACCATGCTCTCTCATGGGAGCAATGGCCGCCTCCGCAACCTTCGTAAAGAGGCGGGGTGACAGGGACAGGCCGAAGGGCAATACATGTTACTGATATGCCTGTCCTACGAACGTGAAACGCAGAAAGGGCCGGTGTCGAGGGGGAATCGAGACATGAAAGTACGCATCCTTCAGGTCGATCGCTGCAAACCAATCTTGGGGACGGACGCACCTGAAGATGCGCTTCTGCGTTAGCATTCTGAACGGCAGCCTGTGAAGGGACCGGTTCAGGAATCGCAGGTCCAAGATCGGCCTGGAGGGACCGGCTCTATCGCGTCCTTTGCCAGTAGGACTGCGATCTCCGCCCGGAGCACGGGGGCGTTCTCCTTCGCTACTGTCGTGAAGTGAACGCCCCCAAACTTAGGGGGACGCCGGGCGAAACTGAATCGCATAGCCGAGTCTGATGGTACGGCCCCGAGACGGGCTGGGAAGCTCTAGCCAGGCTTCCAGACACCGAGCAAGGGGATTAACCACAGACGTACCCGCAGCGGGGCAGCGACGCGGAATGCAGGGACCCGACTCGGACGGCATGGGAGCGGCCCAAAGTGGGATCTGAGTGTGCTGTGCAACACTTACCTGCGTCCGCGGAGGGGACGTGCGAGTGTGGGGAGACCGCTGGAGTGAGTTCCCACAGCTGGCGCCCCCTGCTGGCAAAGGGAGAGGCGTCTGAGGGTGGCGAGGCATGGGAGCGTCGACCACCGCCAAGCGCGCTCTCCAAATGAAGGAGGGGCTGAGCGTGGCAAGGCTTTGTGGCGTTGCGCACGGTCTGCCTCATCTCCTTCCCCAGCGGGGAACAAGAGTGGCGAGGCATAGTGTCGCGCACTGTTGTCCACGCACCGCTGAGAAGAGGGGAATGAGAGTGGCGAGACTTTGTAGCGTCACACACTGCCATTCTCGCCCCCTTGTGGGGAGGGGAATGAAAGCGGCGAGGCTTTGTAGCGTCACACGCTGCCATTCCTGAACTCCCGAGACCCAGAGGTATTGGAACTGCTCTTATTTTTTATTTTTTATTTAATTTGGGTACCACTGGCTGTTTTTAACACCAGTGGCGGAACAGAATTACTAATGGTTTTCCACCCGGTCCTCCTCCGGGGAAGAACAGTTCCAGACTGAACCCGGGTCAATGGTGTTTCTGGACCAGGGTGGACATCGTCTAGCCAAGGGCCAGCACTGTGCGCAGCTCAGGCTCAGAACTACCCTCGTGCACTAAGCAGGGCGGAGGTGGCCTGCCAGTGGCACTGCCACCCCACCGATGAGGATAGTGAGAGAGAGGAAAACATTATACAGATTATGGCCCTAATGGTGTTCCATATTTTGGCACCAATAGTTCCACAATGCCAAAGCCTTCCAATGCACATCCGAGAAAAGGCAAGGGGCAGGCAAGGCGATTTATGCGTTGCACTATGCCTCAGCGACCCGGGAAAGCATGGCTGTCAAGTATGAATCTGATTCAGCACGAGCGCCCACTATTACAGTGGGAATCTCAGCATCATCTTCATTTTCAACACATGACAGCCCTCTCTCCGATGCAGCGATTGACATCTGTCCTCTGCTAGAGCCCTAAACGAAACGCTAGGTCCCCTTTTAAGGTCCAGCAATTCCATCTGTAAGCTACCAGCAGACCTGTGAGTTAGTGAGCGTGGCCGTGAGATGGCACACGGCGCGCTGAACACTTAAGCCCTTATGAAAAAGGCAAGACGAACAACGCGCCGACGTGGCTATGCTCTCATGAGAGAGCATAGACCACCCACAAACACAGTCTCAACATGCTTGCGATGCGGTAGAGGAGTGAGGGGCCCACAGAGGTGTACGCGGCGGGTAAGCCTCACTTTAATCCTCACGTCCCCCAGGCTTATCAGCCAAAATAGCCTCCTTTCTGGTACACCAGAAAAGAGACTAGATCGGGGTATAAGTGAAGGGACTCAACCCCGTTTGAGGTATCATAGTCTCGACCGCGCATCGGAGGCGCCGAGTGACACGCGCTGAGTTGCCGTGGCAACCCGCAATGTCACCCGGCAGCTAGACGGCACACGGCGCACTGAACACTCAAACCCTCACGCGGAAGGTGAGATGACCAGCGCGTCGACGTGATCCCATTCCCCTGAGAGAACATGGATCACCCACGAACAGTCTCAACATGTTTATGCGAGAGGGATTGTGGCCGTCAGGAAAGGAAACAACCGCATCCAGAAACGCACGAGTGGAATGACGTCTTGAAAAAGATGCAGTGTCACACCCGTGTTGCTCTTTTATGAGGAAACACTCTTTCAACAGTGCTGAAGCACCCAGGGGAAGACCGCGGCAACACACAGGCGGTAAGTGCAGTCCTGTGTTTGCACTCACTGAAACAAACCTCCTCACCAAACCGACAGTTGCTGTGACAACAACTTCCTTTTTCAGGCCGCCACGGACACGCCCTTCAGGGAAAACCCAAGATCTTCACAATTTAATGTCGCAAAGGCCTTTAGATTAGACTGACCAAATTTGATGTTTATTTGATAAAATCTCCAGGAGGAGTTTGTTAAAGTACAACGTCTGGAAATGGCAAAAACTGCAAAGATTTTGCTGAGAAAATTCTAAATATCTCACTTCCTGTTGGGTTTTCAGATTTTGCTCCCAGGGACTTTTTTTGTAGATATTGGGCTGTTACATGCGTCTACCGAATTTCATACTTGTACATGAAAATAGTGCTTTATTAAAATATTGTAGGTGGCGCTAACGATCCATTTGGCCACACCTAATTCTAAAACCCATATCAGATGTAACTTTTCAACACTTCTGACGCGTGTGCAAAGTTTCATGAGTTTTCGAGCATGTTTAGGCCCTCAAAAATGGGGTTCATTTCGGAGAAGAAGAAGAATATACAGAGCAATTTCACATTTATTTTAAATTACACCTATGATTGGCAGAAGAATGATTTCATTCTGAATATTACATAGAAAGGTAAATATTCCTTGAACGTTGATGTCTTTTATCATAGGGCTGACATAAAATCATAAAAGCAACAAACTACTTGATTTAATGCTTTATTACATTGTAATATCTCACCATAACCATCAAAAATAAAAATATAATCTTTTTTTTTTCCAGTCCATTCCACAAGTCAGGATAAATGCTCTAATTTGAGAATATATCTTAGTTTATTAATCTTAACATTAAAGAGAAAGATTTGCCTTGTACCTAATGTGGATTAGTAGGAAGTTTCACTAATTTTATTTGTGGCAAGGAGGAACTATTGGAAGGGGGGGGGGGACATGCTGTCACCAGTACGTCTTTTAGATAGCATCTAAATAGTTTTAGATAATCATTCAGATTTTTTATTATAGGGTTTACACATCAAGAGTCTTGAGATTGTCTGTATCCCCTGAGTGAACTCAGAAAGAATAGCAATGGCAATGCAAACTGTCATCTATTTATTAGTTTAATAATATTACACTGGTAATATTTAATGCACATGGATTTAACCCCACATTTCTTGCCACTGTATTGTTCCAATTAAAGGTTCGCCCAAAAATGAAAATTCTGTAATTTCCTTACCCTCAAGTTGTTCCAAACTTGTATGAATGTATTTCTTCTGTTGAACACAAAAGAAGATATTTTAAAGAATACTGGTAGCCAAACAGTTAATGGTCCCCATTGACTTCCATAGTACGGAAGACAATGTTTGGCTACCCGTATTCAAAATATCTTCCTTTGTGTTCAACAGAACCAGCATTACAAGAATGTAGTCTTCATGAAAGTCAGTATGTGCTGAAAACTGTTTTCACTTTGCTTTTACAAGAACAAGATTATCAACTTTTTGTACACTGTTGTATGTTTTGTTTATTTGATGTCATATTAGAAAATTGATGTACACATTTTATTAAATTAATTAAATTCCATTGCCTTCAATGGAGATAATACTGGTGATTCTCATTTGTTTAATCTAAATGTTTTTAATATGTTTTTTTCTTATATATATATATATATGGCAAAAATTGAGTTTCCCTTCCTGTTGAGGAACATCACTCACATATTTTCAAAGAAACACCCATCCTTCATATTCTCCTTCAAAAAAAAACATCCATTTATGTCAACAATATATGAATGGAAACTCATTCTTTACACACCTCAACCAGTTTACAAAACGTTTATGACTATCTTTATTATTAAAAATGATTATTAATGAAAAGATACAAAATGTAATTAAATGAAATGTAAAATTAGCTTGATAATTATAAATGATAATTATAAATATATTTTATCTCACACATACACTGTTACAAACACCAGCGAAGATACCCGTGCACCTGTCACATATCACCCGGCTTTTTAAGCCACACAACCACATTCACTCCTCACAAAGTTCACTCCCGTCTTAGTCACAGAATATCACTTTCAATGATTTTAGCAACATTTGAGATGAGTTTTTGAACACCCAGAGGGAGGAAGAAGTGCTGGGGAAGCGGGCAACTTTATTGATGAAAACGTGGCCAAATCGCATAAGATACCACTAATTCCGTGTAACTCTCATTTGGCAGTGCTAGACGGATGCCCCCTAGGGACCGGTCCTGCACACCACTTTTTAACTTACTTTGCATGTTGGAGCCTTACACACTGAAACAATTAATCTTTCTGTCCTCTGCTCTCCACACAACCCGGTCATCCTCGGTTTACCCTGGCTACAGGACCATAACCCACAGATCATTCGATGGGACCACATCTGCTCATCTAAATGCTTAAAGACCATCTCAGTGAGAATAGTCACAAACACTACCAATTCTGCATCTCATGTGCCCCCGAGTATTCCGATTCCGATCAAAACCAAAGCCTCTCTCAACCACCACACCAACCCAGTGACTGTGCCATCGAACTCCTACCAGACACCGCGCCACCTAGGGGCAGGATCTCCCTTTTTTAAAGGGGGGGGGGGTGAGGGGGGGGGGGGGGGGGGGGGGTTAACATACACAGTTTTAGCCAATCTCATGTTAATCTTGAGTACCTACAGAGTAGTATTGCATCTTTCATATCTCCAATGAGTGTTTTGTTTTATCATATTTATAAAAGACAGATAAGCTGTACCGACTCTTCTGAAAACAGTCGTTCTCGTGGAGGAGTGCAGTGGGCAGAGCTAAAGAGACACACAACACACACACACTCACACACAATACATCAAGGCATTATCCCTGGATAACTTTCTATTCAATATACGTTCGTGTTGTTTACATTATTACGCAATTGCCAACAAAACACAGACATTTGATGAGGTTTCACTCACCGGTTTCGAATCATGACAGGGAACAAACAAACACACTTGCAGAACTCCGTTGCTGCTCCGGAAAAACAAACAGAATCCAATGCTGATTCAATCCGGAGGGGGGCACAGGGATGTCCATGGGGTCTGTAGCCAAGCCTTCTCCGACCCCCCTCTGACACCGGGCCTGATTTTGTGTTTTTCACTGCATTCACGCTGAAAACCAATGCTATCTCAGTCTTAACCGCAGTCACTCTGGCTGACTGTGACGTCACATGCATACCTTCTATTAGGACATGAACTGGTGGGAGGTGTGTTCTTTTATCAGGTGCTGTTAATGAGGTTGATGGATAAACAGGTGCAGGTGATTGTAGAAAGTGTGCGTGTGAGCAGAAGGAGGGTTGATGGGAAATGTAGTGTTTGACAGTGACTGAGCTGGTGACTGACACCCATTTAATTATTTTAAACATACTTTGCAAAAATGGCTCTGCAGACATTCTTTACAATTTAAAAGTACTTACTCTGCTCAGTTATATCAGTTTTATCCACTTATTAATCCATATATTAAGATGCCTCTGTCTAAGCAGTTCAGAGACATTAGTTTATGTGGTGTCAAGCCTATTTATTTTTAAGGACAAATACTTACAAAGAGTTTTAAAAACATTTTACATGTTGTAATATAAAAGTGACTTTTCTCACCACTGAGATTATTCAGGGAGTTTAAAAGTGAAAGCAAGTTCACAATTGAGTCAAGTATGTCGTGTTATGTAATTCAAATAGTAAACGGAGTTGTAGAGGAAGCTCAGGTTTAATTTAATTGTTCACATGCTTCAGATCAGTTTGATTAGTTTTAAACCCTTGCAACTTTGCAAGAGATCTGATAATAGAAAAGTGTGATGAGAAAAGGTTGAAAAAAAAGAGAATTAATGATTTGTATTCAAGCTGAATAGACAGAAATAAGTTGGATCAAACACGATTAATATACTGTATAGTTCTTTTGTATCATTATGTGGATTTGATATATATGTGAGAAAATTGAAGGGTGAGAAAATACAAGTTTGCCTTCCTATGGAGTGACATTCTTCTCTTTATCAGTTTAAAAATGTTCAATGGCAATAACATTCAGCGTTTTAATTCACTTCCATGAGGCTCATATTATAGATTTGTCTTTTTGACTTTTCTTATCTTCATCTTGATTCTGCTTGACAGTCCACAACTGACCAGCTCTTGTTTTATCTGAAACGAAGATGGACAGACAGATCAAAAAGTATTTTAATTCCATTATACTCTATTGGTTATGGAAGTCCATAAATAAAATGCTCCAGTGACTGACTTGCTGCAAAACAGCCTCAATCTCTCCACTCTGTCTCAAGTCTGAAAATGATGTAAGTCTCATTTGAACTCCTATGAGACTTTCTAAAGGGACACTCCTATGATGTTTATTATACCTCCACTGGTACATTTAACACAGTGCAGTCGCCATAATTCCCCAGAAAGAAAGAATGACCACCACCTGAACTTAAAACCACTTGAAACAGGATTTCCTGAAAAAGTAAAAGAAACAACATCATGACTTATAGTCTACAAAGTCTGTGAACTGGAAAAGAAAAAAAATTACCGGGTTTGGCTGAAGACTATACTTCCAAGTGACAACTAAGACCCAAGAAGCAGTGAAGTTCATCTGAGGAAAATACTGGTTTATATCCTGAGTGGCGCGAGTGAGCACACTTCCATTAGTGTAGTACTGCTGATATGAGTACATGCCACTGTAATCATCGTCAAAGTCATTCCAGAGCGCAGCAATGTAATCTTCAGCTCCTCTGGTGGGACTATAGTAAGGCCCTGATATTGATCGCATGTTGAATGAAAGGAGTCCATTATAATTAACCTGGAATATGATAAATCAATTCAAATCCAGAAGATAATTATGAGCTGGTTTATTACAGCATTTGCATTTATACTTCGACTGTCAATGACATTGAATTCTCACAAATATGTACTTGTGACCAAAGAACATAAATGGAGTTGAAAGACCAACAGAAAAGTAGCTTTCAACACCAGTTTCAGAATGTTCAGTGTCTCCTGCCGCTGAGCCGAATGGATAGAATATCGCCGGTGCTGCCGAGGGAACGAATACAAATAATATAAATGAAGATGTCAGTAGTCTTCTTAAGAATACAGCGATTCCGACATGAACACACTATTAATTCAAAGGTCAATAAATACCTGTCCATGCAGTTGTTGTTGGAATGACTGTTAAAGAAAGAGAGTATTCAATCATAAAACACTTCTGAGTACATTAAAAACACATTGCATAGTCATATGATGAGTCGGCTATCAGTCACATAATTATTGCTTGAGGAGACTGTGGTTGCTGTGGTGGATGCTGAAAGAACGAACAACACCATTAAATACTTCATAAGTTAACTTGACGAGGCACCCCGTACTTTAGAATTAAAAGCCCGGACACATTTTAGTTAGCAGAAATGTGAAGATATTTTAAGAAACTAGATTACACAAAGTCTAAATAGCGGTCTAAAAAAAAAGACCACCTTTAGTACGTCAGGGGGCCACTGGCATTATTGGGTTCTTCCTTTTGGCCTGCATGGGGCACCAGCAACATTCCAGCGAATTATGGGTTTCCTTTTGCGATCTCACCAGGCCTATGCCGCTGCCTACATAAATGTTGTCATCCAGCTGGAATGAACATCTGAACCTTCTCCAGAAGGTGCTAGTAGAGCTCCGATAAGCTGGACTGACCGCCAACCCGAGGAAGTGCCATCTTGGACTGTCTGGTGCACAATACAAGGGGTATCTGTCCTCAGGAGAACAAGGTAATAGCTCTACAGTACTTGCTTCCCTTGGGCTGGCAGGTTATTATCAACATTTTATCCCCTACTTCTCCTCTTTAGCCTGTCCATTAATAGACCTGACCAGGAAAGGACAGCCTGAGAAGATCCAATGGACTGCAGAGGCGGAGAAAGCCTTTTTCACCCTGAAGCAAACTCTCATCTCAGAACAAGTCCTACATGCCCCAGACTTCTCACAGCCATTCTTTCATCAAATGGACGTGTCGGAGACCGAGCTGGGGGCTGTCCATTCCCAACAGTTTGGTGAGGAGGAACACCCAGTCATGTACCTTAGTTACAAAATCACAGAAACAAGGTATGCAGCCGTGGAACATGAACAGGTTCATAAGCTCTGCCCAAAGACAAAAGGCAGAAGGATCTACCAAGGAAAAAGTAACACTTTGTCTGTTCTCCCGTTTTTTTTCCCCAGAGACAGACTAAGGCTCCCAACCACACAACAGATCAGCCAAGATCACAAGCACAAAAAAAGACACGCGCCAGAGCACAGAAGGATGAAAGAAGGGAAACACACAGCTAAACTCCTCACATTTGAGTACAGTTTCAATAAAAGACCCCCCGGGGTAATTGTTAAGCACTGCAGCCCTCCTGCCTGTGCCTTAATTTTTCTACCCCCCTACAAAATGAATATATGGTAACAAACATGTGCTTCAGCATCTGCAAATTTCAAACACTGTTTTATCTACAGCCTAAACCAACAGACACAAACACACCACTACTGATATCTGAATGATAGAAGATACTGATTTGATGATACATCACATCAAAATGTCAGCAGTCAGTAGAAGCCATAGCATATACATTACCAGCCAAAGTTGTGTTTGGAGTGACAGTAGGTTTATTGATGATAATGTTTGTAACTTCTGAAAAAAAAGAATATTAATTAATTAACAGACAAATAGAAATTGCAGAAGAAGTACAAAAGGCACATGTTAATGTATTTACCTCCACAGTATGTCAAAAACAGACATATGGTCCAACTAACTCATAGATGTAATACATTACACAAACACATTCATGGATGAATGCAAATTATGATTACTGTACCTGCGCAGTATGCCAAATGACAAGCAACTGGGCTCACAAACTCATAGATGTAGTAATTGCCAGGACAGGCTTTGACTTTAATGGGATTGGATCGGAACAAGCAGCAGTCATTGATCCAGTGACCGCAGACATCTCGAGTGACCACTCCATCCTCAACTCGTGGGTGTGAACCGTTCAGCCACAGTGGAGCAGCAGTGCCACACCTATTCACATCAACACACGTGTCTGGCATCTGAGCGCTCTGACCCTGAATGAAGAGACGGTACCAGCCTTTCCAGAAGCCCCAGATATCACACATTAGTGGAAAGGAATACTGATATTTGGTGGATCTCCATGGAGCATCCAGCACAGTGTAGTCATGGCAGGGGTCTGTGAAAACATTAAAAAATCAATTTGAGAATGATATTACTATTAAATTAAGTCCCAGAAAGAAGTGAGGAGTTTACAACTTCTAGGAGATCTGCTTCTAAACAGTTAAACAAACTTTTGAAAAATGAAGTGGGGAGTGTGTCAAGCGCGCAGGTTGATGTTTTAAGGTGCTGTACCGTTTCTTCTAAAATGTGACCGTCGATTGCTTCAAAATCAGACATAGTGACTAATTTCTGAAATTGTGGACGAGTCTGTCTGACCTCATATACTGGTTAGGATATACTGATCGCCTGTCTGATATTATTGATCTTCTCAGAGAAAAAGGAGGCAAACTCATTGCATTTGTTTTCAGAGAGCAATTCACTGGGAATGTGATTTGGGGGGTTTGTTAGTCTCTTGACACTAGCAAAAAGAGTGCTAGCATAAATAAATGATCTGTTTCTTTACTCAATTTCCTATACACTGAACATAAATGCTAATCAACCACATGTTCACTCTTTGTGCATTGAAACCTATGTGCACAGTTAGCAAAGCTAGCATCACATGCAACCCATTTCTTCACAAACAAAATAACTACTTCAACCAATATATATATATTCTGAACAATTAGACATTATTTACACAATAATTATGAAAATACAGATTAGATTACCGTTTTCAGATGCATTTCTTTCACATTACATTCTTAAAATGATAATTTTCCATATCTCAAAGCCACTTAATACATATATTACAGCAAAACTGTACTCACCAAGGAAAAGGTAAGTGAAAGAGAAAAATAAAATAAAGAATTCTTGTGCTTTGGCCTTAATCCAGATGGTTTTCTTCTTCTTTCACGTGTATCTCTAACTTTATATGTTAGTCTTGTTCTCTCTTTCCGTCTGTTTCTATCACCATTAAAGCGTTACTTTTGAGGATTTTTTCCACTAAAATAATCTATTTTTAGATTATTTAAATTCTCTTTTGAGAACTATGAAAACGCGAATGCACTCTCTCGCGTCAATCTGCGCTTTTTTTTTCTCTTCGTTACACTCTCAGCTGTTCTCGTTCTGTCTCACTTCCAGGAGGCGGGACTAATGCTGCGTTCCAAGCAGGTTTTTGAGCCCGTAAGTTACAACTTCAAACCACGACTTGTGACTTTGTAGCGTTCCAGGCAAAGTCACGCCAAACTGCCTGAGCACAAGGAATCGTGTGGTAGTTGGATGTAAACAAAGCATGAAGGACCGTCCAGGGTGTATGCTCATTTACAATAATTTCTATCGCCAAAGGTGCTTACTCCTTGCTTATTTGAGAGAAACGGGGGAGAAAAACAGCGCAGACGGCAAGAAAAGCTGGTATACCTTTTATTTTACGTTATTTGCATATTTGTTTCATAAACACTGCATCCGTAGGGGACTGCCATTGTTGCTTCGCGGGCTATGTGACGTCAAAACTCGTAACTGGGAGTACATAGATCTAGTACGAGTTCACGGGTGGGAAGTCACGGGTTTGACTGCCGTTCCAGTCCACTTTCACGGGTAGAAGGTTGGAAAAACAAAGGTTACGGGTTGCCTGGAACGCGGCATAACCTCTGACCTCATCCAATCAAAACTTCCTTTGGCCAATTTCTCTTTCTAGATTTATATTTATAATATAATATAAATTAACTTAAATCTGCTTTCTTTTGTTATAATGCTAAACAGATATTAATTTTTTTTTTAAATCTTTTTTAAATAAAATAATTACTAGTGACCTTGTCAGTGACCTGGGTTACACAACTGTTAAAGGGGCTATATGCGTTTTTCTGAAATTTAAACTCGCGACTGACACCTGTGGCCAAAAAATAGAACTGCTCTTATTTTCTGCTCGCTCTCGCAGCGGTGGTGACGTCACATCCGCAGACAGCGCGGGAAAAACCTACCCGCCAGAAAATAGGAAAAATAGAATACAGGCTTATAGGTGCACCCACTGTGAGCGGACAAGGTGTCAGTATGCTCATCAGGAGATGTTTGAGTCATAAATGGTAAAATAAAAAGGCTATTGTTACGTTTATTTTGGGGAAAAAGTTGCATTTAGCCCCTTTAAGATTTTACAAAGTTAAAAACAAAAAAAGCTGAACACTAAGCCACTGAAAGCTTTCATTCATATTTCTGACATTTTCAAATCTGATATTTTTCAACTCGTATACATATACTTTACCCTTAACTGCTAAATAAACAACACTACCACCATTATTACCATAACTTTTTTTTTTTTTTTTTCATGTTTTACCAAAAAATATTTGTGGTTGTGGAAATGACAAGGGAAAGGCGGGTTATGGTGAAAATAACATTTCAGATATAAAACCTGTAGTAGAATTATAAATGATGGAAATGCAAAAGTGAGTCATGACCTCAAGTTCGAAGTCCCAAACAGGGATAGTGTATTGATTAACAACTGGCCTAACAGCAGTAGTAATAAAAAAGATAACTCATTCCATGTGTCAATAATTATTTGAAACAAAAACAATACCATAAACACAATCATCCTCATGTTTTCATAAAATGTCAAAATTATAATTTCTGTGAAAATGTGAAATGTTTCACCACTCCCTGAACCAGAGCAGTGTGTATGGGCCATTCTCTGAAGATGTTTTGGGTGCCATCTTAAAGAACAACAGAGAGACTATGTCAGATTTGTTGTAAACAATAAAATATCTCAATTTAAAACAATCTCTATGATATTATATGTCAAGTGTATGTGTTTACACTATATTTTTAGTACTACAGGCAAACGACTTTGCTTTTAAGCACAGACAATGTCCTTGCCAAGCGAACCTGTCTTTATCACTTCCATGGAGACAGATGTGGAAAAGAGGGTTGTGGAAATGACATTTTCCCCCTTTCCCTCTAATATCTTTTTTTATTTTTATTTTTTATTTTTTTTATTGATGCTCAAAACAATACACATGTTGTAACAAAAAAAAAACAACAGAATACGGACAAAACAAAACAAAATAAACAAAACAAAACAATTACATTACAAAGTTGCATCAAGCTGCAATGGTCCAAAACCTTCCCTCTAATATCTCATGTTTGACTAGCCTGTGAGTGTTAGTTTTAGAGTTAGCATTAAATTAGCATTAAAGCCTATAAAAAAACCTTCTTCATGTATTTTACAACACTTCAGCTTGTGATTCTTATCTAGTGGGGGTCATTTTTTAGGATTCTTTACCTAACTGAAGTCTCTGAGATCCTGACACCTTGCACTTCTGGAGACTCCAGGTAGGTTGTAGCTCTGGAAAATGGTGGCGCTGGAGACTAAAGGGTTCCTGATGGTTTCACCCTTAATTCTTCACCTTAATTCTTAATTTTTTTGCAGTTAACAGGTGTCTTTTCTTCACCACCTGTTTTTGTCAGATCCTGCTGACCCAACGAGCATTTCACTGTCCAATGGTCATGCCTTAACTGCAATGTCTAGTATTGCATTAGTATTGCATCCTTCTCATGGGCATTTAATACTTTTTGACTTTTCAGTCTGAGTTAAATCTCTTTTTTGGCTCAATTTATCTGTAAAAGAAAACATGCCTAATAATTCTGCACACCTGAATATAAGGTGATTTTCATTTCCAGCCTTCATGAACAATTATATATCACTTATACATTATTAAATACTAAATCAATAGTAGTTATTAGGATTACTGTGGTTTGGAATTGGTCAAATGTGCCTGGAAAAAAAATATGATCAGAAAATCAACGTGCCTAATAATTCTGCACTCCCTGTATACACAAATGTAGAACTGTTTTTATGCTTCAAAATGTATCAAAACCCTGGCTTGTAGGAAAAAATCTCTTTTATCTACATAGAGAAATGTTAGTAGTTTATTTATAGAAATGTTAGTAGTTTAGTTGTATATTTTTGTCTCGTCTTTTTTGTCAACAATGCTGCATGTTGATATAGACAGCATTTAATGATGTCTGTCATCTTGTCTCATCTTAGTAATAGAAAAAAGGTGTGTAAAGATTTTGTACAGTTACATTTCTTACAATTCATTCTAATATAGTCAATGCAATAAAATGACTGACAAATCACTGTTTTATCTACAGCCTATACCAACAGACACAAACACACCACTACTGAATGATATCAAAACTTCAGCAGTCAGTAGAAGCCATAGCATATACATTACCTGCTACAGTTGTGTTTGGAGTGACAGTAGGTTTATTGATGATAATGTTTCTAACTTCTGAAAGAAAAAGAAAAAAAAAATATATAAAAAAGATTATTAATTAATAAACAGATACAAATATAAATTTCATACGTGCAAAAGGCTCATGTTAATGTATTTATCTCCACAGTATGCCAAAAACAGTCAGACGTCTAACTCATAGATGTAATACAAGCACATTCATGGGTGAAAGCAACTATATTTACCTGCACAGTATACCAGACTGAAGCCAACTGGGCTCACAAATTCATAGACGTAGTAATTGCCAGGACAGGCTTTGACTTTAATGGGATTGGATTGGAAAAAGCAGCAGGTATTCATCCAGGTACCACAGACAGCTCGAGTGACCACTCCATCCTCAACTGTTGGATGTCCTCCGTTCAGCCACAGTGGAGCATGAGTACCACAACTAATCTGATCAACACATGTGTCTGGCATCTGAGCGCTCTGACTCTGAATGAAGAGACGATACACTGAAAAAACAGGAAAACACATGTTGTCCAATTTACTTAATCGTATTATTTGTGATCTACGCAACAAATTTGTGTTTCTCTTCTAAACTTGATTTCATTGCTTTCGATTAATGTAATTCTCTAAATGGTGCAATCTACTAGATTAAATTATTTGGAGTGAATGTGAACCAATTAAGTACTCGAAAATGATTTTTTCTGAAACTGTAGTTCCCAGCATGCTTTGCTTGGGACTTGACGACTAGAGTAAAATTATTGAAATTAAGTGTTATTTTATGTGTTTTGGGGCAAAATGAGAAAAAGGGGGAGACTTTATTGTTTATTAGTGTTTAATGTTTAATTATGTTGGAATTATTCGAACCATTTAAATTACACTGGGTTACCATAATGGAGAAGAGCGGCGCGATTGCTTAGACTGTGGACTGACTCAGCACATGTCATTAAAGAGCATTTCACATTTAGCACATATATGATGTGCTATTGCTGGCAAATATAATGAAAGCTAATGAGTACTGTGTTATAGATCAGTCAAGTGACAACAAAAATATACAAAAATAAACATGTGTTTTGGTTAAAGAGGCAGGGTCTCAAGCCCCCGTGTGCACCACTGTTGTTAGGGAGCCGATACATAAAAATCATTGTAAGACTACTCAATTCGCTTACTTAAAAATTACTTAATTCCATTATGTTGAAATTATGTGAACAAATTATGTTTGTTTAACTTAATTGAATCATGTGGAACCGATGTACATGATTAAATCATGTAAATCCAACACACCATTTTTTTCAGTGTACCAGCCGTGCCAGCTGACTGATCGGTCACATCCTGTGTATTGATGATTGTTGGTGGATCTCCATGAATCGTTCAGCACACTGTAGTTATAGCAGGGGTCTGTGAAAACATTAAAAATCTATTAGAAAGTGAAATGACTATATACACTTTTGGCATGGGATCTGGAATGAAAAAATAACCTTTTATTCCTAATATTAGTTTTAAGTTACACATAGCAAATTGTAGAGCATCTCTTCATTTAGAAAAGACAAAACAGTTGAACCAAACATGTAATCCTCAAGGCATAACTGTATATTCTATCCACTAACCCTGCCTCTGAACACAACCGTCACAGCAAACGTTCAAAGTCAAAGAACCGGTGAAGAACCACTGAAGAACCACTGAAGCACCAAAATTGGTGCTATATAGCACTTAAAAAGGTTCCCCTATGATTACGAGCCAAGAACCATTTTTGGTGCCATATAGAACCTTTTTTTTTTAGAGAGCAAAAATATCCCCACAAGATCATACATTTATTTTCCACCCACCACTCACCCCACACACAATCTGTCTTTTTCTCTTGATAATTCTTTCAAATATGAAATAGGTGTAATCTGCTCAATAACTGTTCTTTCCTTTATCTCTTAAAATGGGCAGAATTCAGTGGCGGGCTGTGCATTTCACACCTAGGCCTTCAGTGGTATCCTACCTGAATTAATTCCCCTCTTAATAAAATCATCATGATGCCACGGCTATAGAAACCATTAATATTATACAGAAACACAGTAGAACAGGGTGTTGCGTCTCTCATGAAGCGAGAATTAATTAAATCATTTAAGAATTATTAACGCAGGAAACCCAATTGACACAATTTAACAAGTCTCCTTTCACTGCAGCCACAGCTGCGCCACATACATCATATCTAACAGAAGCATCGATCCACTCCGTGCTTTCGTGCATTTTTGTAGTAGGCTACCTTTTTGTGTGCAAATTCTACAGGAAAGAAAACGCAACAGCATGGTTCTTGAAAAATCTTACCAACAGTATGGCAAATTTATTTCAGGTGAGGTTCAAAGATAATACAAAGTTTTTCATTAAAATTTATTTAAACCCACAAAACTCGCGATTTTAACAGTATGAAAATATTGAAAATAATAATAACAAGCAAGCGCAAAGAAGAATACAAGATATGCCAAAATGGCTGGGAGTGTCAGATCAACTGCATCAATGAGCAATTAAACACATTTTAAGATGATTTTAGGCAAAAAGGCTGAAAAATGCATTGTAGTCAATTGGAATTTCATGTTTTGTTCTATTATAGGGCCACCAAGAGGTACAATCCTACCATTTTGTTTATGTATCCTCGGAGTGAGCCCATACATTTGTGTTTCAATTTTGGTGAAAATATCTAATTTTGTTTTGGAGTTATAGACATTTGTATGAAATAAAAAACCATGTAAAAAATGACTGACACCTGACTTTGATTGGATTTTACTACCCATTACTATCAATATTTTGAAATTTGGGCATTAGCATATAGCTATCGACCTATGTTTTCGAACTTCTGATGCTTCTAACGTTTTTTTAAGCACTAAATTACCACGCTGCACAAACCATATGCAGACACTGTTGGTGCTGTTTTGAAACTTCTCAGGCTCCTTCAGGGCATCATGGTGATGACCCATACCGAGTTTCGTAACAATCCGTTCATGTGTTCATAAAATACAGCATTTTAGCACATAATTCAAAATGGCCGATATGGTAAAATTGGATATCAGTCGACTCTGCATGATGCCCCGAATCTAAGGAGACCACTTTTAGACTTTTGATTTTTGGACTAACGGTTCAGAAGTTCTAAGCAAAAATAGCAATTTTTCGTATCTCCAGACCATAGGTGGCGCTACGCCGAAACGCAGCATGTTGCCTCAGGTCATGCTTGTGATGACATGTACCAAGTTTAGTTTGAATACGATAAAGCGTTGCGGAGATATACCCTTGTATATTTTAGGGATGCAACGAATCCAGGATTCGGGTTCAGATTCTGCCGAAAATTTGGCTTTTTGACGGGGTTCGGTTTCTGCTGAACCTCAGAATTTTTTTCCACCGAACCCGAACCCTAAGCTTGCACTATGCGCGCTCCGCTGGTCGAACGTTATGACGCCGCCGTTGAAAGTGAAAATGGAACTCATGAAAACGTGAAAACGTGGCAGTAGCTACTTAAAGTCAAAATTCGATACACTCCGAAGCTTCATGAAGCAGTGTTTTGAAATCGGTTATCACCATATAAGTCGGGGTTTTTTTGGCGCACCAAAGTATATACAGTATCGTCACTGTATAATATTAATATTGAACCACTGTACTCACATGGACAGATTTAAATATGTTTTTAGTACATTAATGGATCTTGAGAGTGTAAATTGCTTTGGTCTCTATGGAGGCCTCACTGAGCCTTTAGATTTCAACAAAAATATCTTCATTTGTGTTCCGAAGATGAACAGAGGTCTTACGGGTGTGGAACGGCATGAGGGTGAGTAATAAATGATATTATTTTCATTTTTGGGTGAACTAACCCTTTAAGAATGAAGAACAAACTGAAATTCACAGCATTTCTACAACTTACTGTGTTAAAATGATTTCCCATTTGCTTTCCCCCGCCTGTTCTGGCATCAGCTGTCCATCATGTTGAAATAGTAAGGTTTAAACAGTCTAAATTAAGGTTCAAATTATTTTATAGATACCAATGCTACAGCCGCTCTAGCGCTCCCCTGATTGCCTGACAAAATGGTGGAGTTTAAGCTGCGTGACGTCAACCTCCGGAGCTCTATAGCGTTCCGAAAAGCTGGAGACGGCTGTATGCGGGAATTTTGAAAATGGCTTTGTAAGTATGTTAATTAATACATTCATTTATTCTCCTCTGTCAGCCATTGGGGTTTGAAAAAAATGCTATTAAAACTACAGATGTTTTATCTAGTGCGGTTTGCTAGTTATTCTGACTAGGCCACTAGTTATGTGCGCTCTGACCATCCAATCAAAGGACATGAAAATCCTGACACCTGCTAGATGGCCCCGGGATCGCCAACTTGAAATCTGATTGGCTTTTCGGAGTGATTATCTGATTGGTTTCATTGCCATTCATTTTAACCTAGAGGCGCCCGCAATACTGATTCTAAAGGCCTCAAGACAGATTTCTTGGGAGACAAATCAAGATGGCGGAGTGAGCGGTTTAGTCTCTAGCAGGCTCCGAAGAAAAATTTGTTGCTAGATATATTTATGCTAGCTATTGAGTCTGTGATGAAAAGATTTGACGGTCTAGATGGGAAGCTTGAAAACATTGAAGCAAGGATGAATAATGTTCAAGAAGCTCTGAAAAAGTCCCTAGAAGTCAAACTGCTGAACATCGATGAACGCACCGACGCCATTAAACGAGCCACGGATGAAAATAAAGACAATATCGAGAATCTACAAAGACAAGTTGAGTTACTGGCGGCAGAAAACAAATCCCTGAAGGAAAAGGTTTTGGAAGCTGTGAGATATAAGAGGAGACGTAACCTCAGGCTCTTGGGGTTACCTGAGAAGAAACATGAGAAAACCAGAGATGAAGTCATAGGTATCCTTACGAGAGTGGTCCCCAATGTCTGTTGACGAGCTCCGCCGAAATGTTGACACTGTTCACCGTTTGGCGACAAAAGGTGCAATGAACAACAACATGCCAAGACCAATCATTATGCAGTTTGTTTCGCTAACGGTGAAGGACGAAGTTTGGAAGATGTCGAGGGAGGCCAGAGTGTGCAAAGAGAAGAAGATCATCTTTAAAAAGGATTTCTCCAAAGAGGATCGGGAGGAGAGGGAGAAGCTGTGGCCACGGGTGGATGAAGCCAGGCACCGCGGAAAGAAGGCCTTTTTGAAGGAATGATATGCGATCATCGATGGGAAAAAGGTTTATTCTTGATGTATATTTGACACGTTCCATAACTTTGATTGAAGCACTAATCACATGTTTTCCAAGTTGTTGTGCTTCTGTTATTATGGGCTGTTGATTAGACTGGTGAAAAGTCTCATTGATATGGCTAAATAGCCCAAGTTCTGATACATTTGGAGGTTTGGTTGAGCCCTAATATACTTTGGACAGAATTGCTCATTCCTGCTTTTTGTTAATTCAGGAGTGTTTTTCATTAAGCACTATCTTCAGTTGTTTTTTAATGTTCAATGTCGGTTTTGTTTACTTCTTTAAATGTTAGAGGTTTGAAAAATCTTACAAGGCGCAAGGCACTTTTTTTATTTTGTTACGAACTTAAGGCAAATTAAACAATTTTACAGGACACATTCGGGTACAGCAGATGAAAAATTTTGGAAACAGCAGTGGGTGGATAATGTTTTATATTCTCATGGTACCAATTATTCAGCAGGTGATATGATACTTTGTAACAGGTTTACAGGAAAAGTAATTAGTCACGTAGGAGATAAAGATGGCCACTGGCTAATTGCAGCTATTGAAATATGTGACCAAAAACTGATTGTGCTTTCAATTTACGGATATAATAACAAAGTGAACAACTGAAGTATGTTAGAGAAACTGGGTAGGCTAGTGACAGAGTGGAAAGCTGTTCATATGACAGATAAAGTTGTCATGGGAGGTGATTTTAACATTGCTCCAAATTCTTGGTTGGAAAGGCTACCTCCTAGAGGCCAACAACCTGAAAACAACGAAGTATTACATAATTTTTGTATTGAAACGAATACTTTTGACTGTTGGAGATTGAATAATCCTACAAATGTGTACTTCAAACGGGAACCAATGGTCAAGGCTAGATTACTGGTTAATCTCACATTCAATAAGTAATAATGTTTGAAGAAATGTGAGATTATTACATCTCCGCTCACCGACCACTGTTTAATAAGCTTATCCTTGATAGTAACCAAACAACCATGCTCTTCAGGTAATATATATGGAAACTAAATAATAGACTTTTATCTAATTATTTTTTTTGCAAACAAATAAAATCCCTCTGTCTAAATGTAAAAGGAATGGATATGTCAAATAAAGGGAAGTGGGAATGGTGTAAAGTTGAATCAAAGAGGTTGGCAATTGAAATGGGGAAAAGCATGTCAAAATCAAATAAACTAAAACAGAAAGAAATACTGGGAAGGATTAACATAATCTGTGGTAAAACTAATGCTTCGGAGGAAGAACTAATTGAGTTGAACTCCCTCCAAAAACAGTTTGATGAAATTTATTTAGAAAAACCCTTTGTACGATCCAGGGCTACATGGATCGAAGAAGGTGAGAAGAATCCATATATTTTTCTAAATAAATTTCATATATATATACAGATTGTTTAGATTTAAATTGCATTTCTTTTACTTTGGGTGCAATTGGCCATTTTATAAATTTCCAATGTTTTCCTGCAATTGTTGGATTATCTAATAATTTATTTAAGTTTTATCTTCCTATCATAATCATGATATATATATATATATATATATATATATATATATATATATATATATATATATATATATATATATATATATATATATATATATATATATATATATATATATATATATATCATGATTATGATAGGAAGATAAAACTTAAATAAATTATTAGATAATCCAACAATTGCAGGAAAACATTGGAAATTTATAAAATGGCCAATTGCACCCAAAGTAAAAGAAATGCAATTTAAATCTAAACAATCTGTAGAAGCTATTTGTTATGCTGCTGAAATGTTTTTGATCCTGTAACACATATTATTTATTTTGAGAACAATGTCTTTTTTTTTTCATTGTCAATCTGCATTTTGTTGTTGCCTTGCCTGTTTTCTTTTTCTTTTTTCTTATGCTGTTGTCTAAATGAGAGTTTGTAATAAACATAAAAAATTAAATAAAAAAATATTTCTTTGACCCTGGCAACACATGATGCCTGAAATATGATTGTGTGACCGAGCGTTCGTGCAGGGTTCGCCTAAAATACTTAGAAATAAGAAAACAATCAACGACAGTCGTCCGATCTTTACTTCACTTTATTCTCTGTCACATATGTAATAACCATAGACAGTAAAAGAAATGGACACAGCGACCCCCATAGACTTAAACGGGGAAAATTGAAGTCAGGTAGAAGCACTCACATCCTGATGGCTGATGTACTGCGCAGCCTCAGACTGAGCTTGACGACGTAGATGTGACTTGAGCAACCTGTCCGACAGTTGTAAGTCTTCTAGTAGTTGTGCAACGTAAAATCTGAATCACCGAATCTTGTAGAGACAGAGAGTGAGCAGGAGCAACTTTTGATGAATGAAGCAGGATTTACGACATCTCTATCGGCGTTTATGCCTCCACGTCCCCCCGATTGCCTCATAGACAGTAAAAGATTGCCTACGAGCTTCTCCTTGGGTCTATACGGTACAGCGCGATGGAGTCGCGTGGTTATGACGCAATCGTTAGCCTACTTTTTACAAAAACGGCTTCTACGGGGCGATAGTGTAAGATACAAGGTAATAGAGCATTTTATACATTGTCGTGTTTGTTTAGAAATAAACAATGGACAAATGGAGTCTTTAAACGCCTCAGATGTAAAGATATTCGCTGTCAAAGTGAGACCAGCCTCAAAAACCCGCCTCCAATACAAAAGTGCGCATACACAAACCTATATACGGCAAGCCCCGAGGGGAAAAATACATTGCACACACATATACACAACGAGCGCCAGAACGTACCAAATTAATACATCATGACAGGATCAAATAAAGTCTGTTACAATAGGCTTGTTTGAGATGAGCAAAATCTGCGCAGAACCGATCAGCGCGAGATTCATGCTGGTTAGAAAAGTGTCCGAGGGCGGTCCGCCTTGCTCTGATGTCATGCTGACGTATGTCAAAAAACTCTCGCGAGCGAAAGGCGGATGTGTCGGATTCTGCAGTCGAGCGCAGTTGCTCTCCACCGACTGCGCTGATCAAAAGCATGATGGGAAACGACTTGCTGACGACACAGCTTAATGCTTATTGGTTTAAACAACCGTGATGTATGGTTCTTTTTTAAAATGTTTGATTTTAAAACTCTGATATCATGTTTTTATGTGTGACTATTCCCAAACTCTCTAACAAAGGCGATCTCTCTTTTGGTTATGTGATTGTTGTCATATTTATAAAAAATATATATATAAAACGTTTGAATTTTGATAAACACGTCTTTCGAATGGAAATAAATAACAAAAACTTTGGGTTTCTTGTTCATAATATTTTTTTTCAAATAAAAGTAACAGAACTTAAATTACATCCAGTTTATCAGCAACAAAGTGCACGAGTGTGAATCCCGCGATATCTGTCTTTGATCTCGCAGGTGTCTGATCCACTACGAGAAGAGAGAACTGTCCGTCTTGCCTGCACTTTTTTCACTCCTCCCCTCACTGCAGCCGCCTAGTCTCAGCTGAATTTCAGGCGAGGCGAGGCGCATCTCAAACAAGCCTATTTGGATAAAAGCTCTAACATAAATAAACACTACTGGAAGCAGCGCAACCAAGAGAAAAGCTATGAAGTTAAGAAAATAGACTATTGGGAATAATTTAACACACATTCATGGAAAAAATATCAGAGATCAAAAAGTCAGAGATTCTGATAGTGATTAGGCCAGCAGAGAAGGCCTTGCTGGCCTTGACGGCCCCCCACTGGCAGAATGCTAGATTTTTAGTTTTTTATTATACACAAAAAATAAAAAAATAAATAATTAAAAAGACCACTTACCTGAAGCACACACACACACACACACACAGACGTCAGACGTCAAGTCTCGTGAGTAACTTCTCTTTCACATTTTTGTTGTGTTCCTGTCATCCATAGCGGATACAGTGGCAACTATGCCATAGGGTGTGCGATAATGATAATGTGGCAGCATGTCCCTCACTTTGCCAAAACCAAACGCACAGAGAGAGTCCACGCATTCAGTGTTTATTGTAGACTAGTGCTGCACGTGAGAAGTGCACACTCTTACTGCGTGATTTAAAGTTGATGATACACAGGGGCAACTTTTTTAATATTAAGAGACTGATGCTGCGTTCCAGGCAGGTTTTTGAGCCCGTAAATTACAACTTCAAACCACGACTCATGACTTTGTAGTGTTCCTGGCAAAGTCACGCCAAACTGCCTGAGCTCAAGGAATTGTGTGGTAGTTAGATGTAAACAAAGCGTGGCGGACCGTATGGGGTGTTTGCTCATTTACAAATTACAATAATTTATATCGCCAAAGGTGCTTACTCCTTGCTTATTTGAGGGAAACGGAGGAGAAAAACGGCACAGACGGCAAGAAAAGCTGTTATACCTTTTATTTTACGTTATTTGTATATTTGTTTCATAAACAGCATCCTGCCATTGTTGCTTCGCGGGCTATGTGACGTCAAAACTCGTAACTGGGAGTACATCGATCTAGTACGAGTTCACGGGTGGGAAGTCACGGGTTTGGCTGCCGTTCCAGTCCACTTTCACGGGTAGAAGGTTGGGAAAACGCGGGTTACGGGTTGCCTGGAACGCGGCATAAGATGCCGGTATTAAAATGCTTCAGTGATTTTAAAGACAGAAAGAAGCAGGCAGGATCATGCATTGAGATGACATTTATGCATTTTGCAGCTTCATTTTTTTCAAAGTGACATACGTTGCATTCAAGATATATATTTTATTAGTTCATGGATTCGAAAATTTCAAATTTGCTCTACTGTTTGAGCTAAAGTAAGGCTGTAGCCTATATCAAAATTTTTGCAGGCTGATCAGTAAAGAAATTATAAGTTAGTTATAAGCAATATGTTTAAACCTCTGCAGCAAACATTTGATAACGCAGTCTATGACACACTATGAATGGGCAAAAAAAGGAGGGTCAGTGATGATTACTAAAGTGTATGGGGCACAACGCACACCTTTGTACACTTTGCTTATTACACACACACATTTTTTTAAATATTAAAAATAAAATAATTCCTCTCTGGAGAAGCGTTCAGTCTTTCCGCTCACATGTAAATAGCAAATCCGGCATGGTGCAAGCGCAACTGGCTTTTAAAGCGAATGGGAGTTGAGACTCTGATTGGTTTATTGCACGATAGGCCTAAAATACACCCATTACACATTAAGAGAATAGGGACAACCCTTTTAGACCATGTGCCGGATGCACCGACCATTTTGTTCCGTCGTTAAACTAGCAAAAGTTGATTTAGAAACCATGCGCTCAGATCATTAAAATAGGGCCCTGAAATTGAAGCCGTTGTAAACTCTTAATCTTGCGAGTTATTAACAATATCATTTATTCAGTGAAATGAACTTGAGGACTTGAGGATAAAATCATTCAGATTAGGTTTGTACAAGGAAATCTAGAGTAGATATCATATCAGTACGTTATACACCTTAAAGGCTTAAAGGGATAGTTCACCCAAAAATGAAAATGTTGTCATCATTTACTCACCCTCAAGTGGTCTGGTTATCCATATTCTTCAAAATATCTTATTTTGTGTTCAGCAGAAGAAATACATTTTATAGACATAAAGCAGCAGCAGCAGGATCATGCATTGAGATATGACATGAATGTAATTGGCAAATGCTTTTATTAAAGACATTTACATTTATACATTGCATTCAAGATTTATTTTTCAGTTCATGGATTTGAAACTTTACACTGCTCTACTGTTTGTGCTAAAGTAAGGCTGTATGAAAAATCATCATGGCTGATCAGTACAGAAATGATTAGCTTATGTGGTGTTGAGCATATTTCTTTCTTTAAAGACATGCATTTGACCTTAGTTTTACCCGTTCTCCAGGTGTCTGTTCTCAATAAAAGCCAAAGGTCTTACAGTTTAGTATTTGTACGAAGTTATGGTTCTAATGAAGGTCAATGAATGAGACGAATAGTTTACTTTCAGTTAAGAACGAGTTTAAACTTCTGCAGCTGACATTTGATAACACAGTTTATGACACACAGCATGATGGGGGAAAAACAACAGACATTAAAGAAATAGTTCACCTGTCTGGTTTTATTTTGTAAATTCATAAATGTTGATTAAAAGTGAAGGGGGAATGCAAAAGGAGAACATTTGAACTGATTGCGCTTTTCAGAAAAAATAGGCTTTCATGTATTAAAAAGATCCAAAAACACCATTAAATGTATGATGTTATTCATACAATTCATGCACTATATGTAAAATCTTCTACAATCATACAATAGCTTTATGTGAGGGAAAAAAGACAGAAATTTATGTTGTTATTCATTGACAATTTCCTCTCTAGTGACCGGATCATTGAACTGAACGTGGATTGGATCAGTCTGATTCCTTAATGAATCATTCAGACCAGTTCTGTGAACTGCATCACTGATTCATTGAAAAGATTCAATCTTTTTTTTTAAAGCGATTTGTATACAAATATTGGTCCCATTGAAAAAATCTCATGAACATGCAAAGAAGCCTAGGAATGTAAGGAAGTAATTGTAAAATTTGTCCACATGGGAAGAAAACTCATAAACGCTTTCCTTTAAGTGAAACCACACAATGAAAAACTGTCTTTACAGTCTTCATATGATCAATGAGATATTTGCTGTCAGACACTAAGAAAACAGGACTGTTTTATTTCTTTTGCTGAATTTATGGATTTATCTTTTGCAGTTTTCTTAACTTCAGCTTTATGTAGCTTGGCAGACCGTTCTTGACCAGCTCCTGTTTTATCTGAAACAAAAGATGGACAGACAGATCAATCTTTCCATGAATCTTCTAATAGCACTGTATTTTGTATAAATATTCATAGTAAGTGTGACGTACTTGCTGTAAAACAATCTCACTGTTTCCACTCTGTGTTAGATCTAAAAATGAAGAAAGTCTCACTCGAAGTCCAACGACGT